>DF237162.1:80587-127699 GCA_000708835.1 Klebsormidium nitens | reverse complement strand
CGTAGTGACGTCAGCAATTACACTCAAATAATCTTTCGAAAGACCTCGGACACTTGGACAAGCCTTCAAGACCGACCGCATACCGCTAGTTGTCCAAGTGCCCAGGCTTTTGACCAAAAAACATTGGGATTCCTTTCCAACGACGTCAGCAACTACACTCGTACAAATTTCCGGAAGACCTCGAACAAGCCCAAGACCAACCGCATACTGGCGGCTGTCCAAGTGTTCAAACTTTTGCTAAAGATATTGGAACCCCTTGCGGATGACAACGTCACTATGTGGGCCTCCGACTGGCTCCAACTAGCGCTCTGCGTCTTGACGGACTGCTGCGCCCTCAATCAATCAAGTGCTCAGCTCCAGCTCCGAGCAAGAGCACGAAGACCTCTTCTCGCGTATGACCATTCAGGGCATAGCCATACAACTTCCGAACGTAGTCCACCAGCTCAGAGTCGTGGTTGAAGATGTCGCCTAGAAAAGCATCAACGAGCGGAGTTGGGTATTCGATCCCCTGCAGGAAGAAACAAGCTGCATCTTATGATCCGAACACTTCAGCTTCTTGCATGTTGCATTAGCAAACAAAGAAAAAACTTCAAGCCAACAACAGGAGACAATTTAAAAGACAACGTGCAACATGGCAAAGCAGTATTGGCAATTCAAGATGCTAATCAATTCTGCAGACGAAGTGTCAATTGCTGCACCCACAAGACAACGGAGATAATTGCAGCAAACCTGCTCAGCACTTCAAAGAGTAGCTACCGAAGCCTTGTTGCATGCTTTCTCAAGGGCTTGATCGTCGAAAGTGGGGCTTACCATAAAGTTCGTCTCTGCAATCTTTGAGCACATGTACTCGGGCCTGTGCACATCAAGCATGCCCGTTTTCAAAAGGAGCACGCCATTTCTCACGTTCAGAATATCTGGGTTTGCATCCAACTGTTGGAAGAAATCGGGGGCAAACAGCTCCCTCGGACGAGTTCCAGAGTACTGCCCATCTCTCGGCTATTGTTGTACGTGCGCAGGTGCTTCAGCTGCTGTTTCAGCGCCTCCCGCTGTTCCTCCTCCCGGGTTGCCTCAATCATTGCACTCAACTCGTCCCTTACTCGCTTGTAGACGATCCTCAGCTGATTGATGAGAACGGTCTTCACAAAGAATGCACTTTTCTCATCCGCTGCAAAGCGCCGCCCGTCCCAATAGTGCCACCTTTCACCATCAAAGCACAACCTGCAAGGGTAAGAACCAAAAAAGAGATGGATGTCGGATGTCCAAGTGTCCGAGCTTTTACGAAAGACTCATGCCTCCTTCTCTGATGACGTCAGCAATCACGACCACACAAAAATCTTCCGCCAGACCTCGGACACTTGGACGAAGACCTGAAACTGGTTGCATACTACCGGCTGTCCATCTGTCCAAACATTTATCAAAAAAATTCTGACTCCTTTCGCTGATGACGTCAGCAATCACGACCACACAAAAACTTTCCGTCAGACCTTAGACACTCGGACGAACCCGGGCAAGACCGAGTGCATACTGCCGGCTGTCCATCTGTTCGAGCTTTTATCGAAGACTCCTGACTCCTTCGCTGATGACGTCAGCAATCACGACCACACAAAAATCTTCCGCCAGACCTTGGACACTTGAACGAACCTGGGCAAGACTGTTATCAATAACAGACTGGCATGATACTCACCTGCCGCAGCTTGCGTACATCTCAGCAACAATTTTGCTGCCGCCAACATCGCCCTCAAAAGCCCAGTGATCAACGAAGCTCTTGTGCAGGGCGTTTATTGCAGTGACGTGGTCGGCACGAAAAGCTTGGGTCTCGCCGCCGGCCATGGCCTCTGGGCGCGTGAGCTCTCCAATCTTTAGTAAAGGACGGACACCCTGGCACTCCGAGCTATTGCAGCAATAGAGCAGGTTCCTCTTGCGTACCAACACGCTAAAGTTGTTGAAGCCGTCGTGGTGATTGCCGTATGGGCAGCGTCGAGGGCCGTCCACTCGGAACACGTACATTGGCCCGGAGACGCCCACCTTGAGGCGATCAAAGCGGGAGGTGTTGTCACCAGTAGCCGCCACGCAAGCTTTGACGCGCTCCAAGACTGCTGCTGGGGGGGTCTGCTGAGACTCTTCAAGCTCGCGAGGAGGTCCAAATGATGTAGCATGCGACTCGCTGCAGAATTCGAAAGAGTGAATGCTGATTGGAACCCAGTTACATGATTCTCTCAAGCCTTAGAATCGATCAACTTTGTAAGACAGCATGTGCAGTCAGAATTCAAAGAGAGTGACGACAAGTGAGATGAGACAGCTCAGGCATCCCGGTGGAAGCAAATAATCATATAACGAGAGGGAGAGACACACATGTATGCGAGCGTTTCAAAGATCAACTTTGTAAGACAGCATGTGCAGTCAAAATTCAAAGAGAGTGAAGATAAGTGGGATGAGACAGCTCAGACATCCCGGTGGAAGCAAGTAATCATATAACGAGAGGGAGAGACACAGAGGTATGCAAGCGTTTCAAAGTTTCCCTGCTTTCCGTCAAAGGATCTCAATAGTGTGTCGTCGTGTCACATTTATAGCGTACGGGTTGAACAGCTCAGGTGTGTCATGGCCAACTTTGCTTTGCGAACACCGAACCTGAGTTCTAAAACGTTGTCTCTCACACTGGACAGATCGTCCAACTGACTGGGCCGAGCTGTGCACTCAATTGAAGCACTTACAACAGTGGCTTGATGACATCATCAAATTGCAATCAAAAACTTTGTTCTAAAGCTTGGACAATTCGGACAGCTTGGACAGCTCGAATGGCATATGAAGCACTTAGGCAAAATAACGTACCTGGCTTTGCCCCCCTCCCGAGGTACCTTGACACCCCCGCTTGTTGCCTCGCTGTCGTTGTTCAGGATGGAGACGAGCCACTCTGGCACCGCTCTAAGATTGGAGCGATCAGGCAAGATCTCCTGGTCCCACTCGTAGCGCCGCAGCGTGCCATCAAGAGCCGCATAGCTGCTGGGTGCAGTGTACAGCATCCCCCCTTTTCCGCGCACATCGATGCCCACTGCTTGACCCTTGTAGCAAATTCGGGCTCTATTGCAGCAGTTGCGCAGGCCGGCCTGCTCGGACTGAGAGAGAGAAAAGAGTATATGTAGCCCTCCATTCCCGGTGGTTAGGCGGGGCGTGTCTTCTAAGAAACCCCCGTGCTCTTTGAGTATCTGCTCGAGCGCTTTAAAGCCGACGTCCTTCACATCCACATCAAGAGCATAGATGTCTGACACCTCTGTAATGATGGCAATAGAGTTGCGCCCCGGCTTGGCAAATTCGGAAAGGCAGTTGCTGAGGTTTGCCTCTTTCCAGGATTTGGGGGACGCCCAGTGAGAGGGGGCTTTGCAGACTTTGCCGTTCTTTTGCAGCTTTTCCTGAAGGTCGTGAGTGACGGTTACTACGCCAAGGCCGTGGAAGTAATGAGCAGCAGCCAGGATGGGGTCGATTGGCGGCGTCGGCTCAGCCCTTGACTGCGCCGGGGCCCCGCCCACTGGGCTTGGTACCTGCAAGAAAAGGACCTCAGGAAAGGACCTCAATTCTTACAAGATTGGCTGCTGGGGCGGTAATTGGACAAACCATACACAAAGAAGAGCCGCCCAGTCTTGATGCCTACGAAGAGACTCCTCGCTAGACCTTGATCGATCTCCCACTTCGATTCCCCTAGCTTGTTCAGATCGCAAGCTGCAGAAGGTTCCAGTCTGACATGATGTTAGCAACCACAACCACGCAAATATTTCGTCACACCCTAAACATTTGGACAAACCCCCAGAACCGTTATCTTACGTATGGCTGGTTGTCCGAATGTCCAAGCTTTTATCAAAGAACTCGAACTGCTTTCGAGTGACGTCAGAACAATCTTGTGAAACCACCAAGCGAAGAGTTCCGAAGCCTGAAGCTCTAAAAACGTACTGCTGATAATCTTGGCAGTGCAAGCATCCAGGCTCTACAATGAAAACGACGTCCAACTGGCAGACTCTAACGACCACGAATGCAGCCGGTCAGGAAAAAAAGCACTGGGCCCCGGGCGAGTTCTCAACCAACACAAAAATTGGGACAATATCAAAACTGCAGAATTTTATTGTCCGTGAAATTTGAATGAACATTCGATTTGAAAGTTAGCGCCAGAGTGCCACCCCAGTCACACACACTTGAATCGGATTGCCAGGACAGATTGTTGAGCCAAATGGCAAGGACACTCGTATTCCAACTTCTCTCTGTTTCCTTCACTTACTTTGTACCATAACACGTGGTTCCAGATCAAAAAATGGCCGAGTCCAGTGCAACACAATGTTCCTCCTTCAAGCTTCAAGTATGAAACATGATGGGTACAAACTTATCGAGGGTTTGTACTCATGAAGGCAACTTGGCAAAAGCACTGTCAAGAAGCAGAATGGAAGGGGCTTAGATTTGAGAGTGAGCACACCGGAGACGCAGGAACCCTGCAATTGCCCCCAACATGGAGGTCTATGCGGCAGACGCTGAAGTACGCGCGCAATTCCTCCCAATCACAGTCATCGTCCCAGGCCAAATCCCAAGTAGGGTCGTCACCGTCGTCAGTACAAACGTCATCCCGGTCATTTGACTCGGCAGGTTGACCCCCATCCTCGGAGCCCAACTCGTTTGCTTCCTCTCCAGCTTCCGCTTCCTGACTCGGCGCTGACAGTTTTACCCGGCAACAACGCACCAGAGGAGGCTGCGCAAGCAACAGACTGTGCAATTAGCTAGAAGCGACAAAAGACTGCTGACATCCAGCTTGGATTTGAGCGACAGTGCTTTTTTTATACAGTGCTTGGACAGCTCGGACACACTTGGATTGGGTCGAGGCAGTCAGCTACAATGCAAAAAGTGATGACGTCAACATGCAGGCAATGAAAATTACTTTATGCTAGACTTTGGACAGCTTGGACAAGCTCAGACAAGCCCCAGAGCGAGTGGAATGCAACGCATATGATGTTTCTCAAACACATGTCAAATTTCAAGAAGGGTTTCTAGAGTTGTATCGTCCGAGCTGTGGGAGAGTATAACCTGGCGCGTCTTCCGTCTTTTACGGAGCCTGACGCTCAAAGAAGTCAACTCGTTCTTCGTCGCTTGTGAGCATACCTCTGCATTGCTATCAGCAGCTTTCCGTAAGGTCCCATCATCTTTCTGTTCTGATATTCTCTTTGCGAGCTCTGCGCCATCGTCACCCTCGTCATTGTTGCGGCTTCTCTTTTTTCTTGCGATGCGGAAGTTCCTTTTGCCGTTAAGCAAATCCGCCGAGTCAGTCTGCAAAATTCGACAAGCGGAGTAGCAAATTTTTGTAAGGATATGGGCAGCTACGATGCTGGGGGCATCGTTGAAAAATTCTGATCGCACAGCTGCTGAACCAGCCTGGACCGTCTATGTCTAGCTGTTACATTTTGCCCGTGGTAACAGCATCTACATTGAGGCACTCGTCTTGATGTCACTTCTGCTGGCAAGAGCGCGTTACAGCATTTAGGTAAGACACAGATTGCAAAAGCAAGACAATAGATGGCATCCCAAAAAAGCCCCATTCTTCTAGTCAATTCTTAGCTCACATCAGTGTTTTTGCTGCTGCACGCGCTCAGAATGTATGACAATGCACAACAGATTGCTACATGAAGGCTGATTCCAATGCTAAGCCAAGCTGCACCTTGCTAATTTGACAAACTAAGCTGCAAACGTTCGGTTACAGTACTGACCTGTACCCGCCGCGCATTGTCAAGCGCCGCATAGAACATTGTGGACTGCCCACAATCGCTCGAGTCAGCGTCATCCAGAAAATCCTCAAGAGAGGCAGCAGAGTTGGTGACATCGACCGACCTGTCTTCATATTCTATCCTTTCTAAGCTCTCGCCATCTCTTGCTTCGGATGCGCTATCTGGCTCTGACTCGATGTTCCAGTCTACAACTGCCTCCGATGCCTCCGCGTCCGAGTTCCGTTCCGTGCTCGTCATGGTCTTGCTAGCAACTTGAAGCTTGTGAACGTTAGCCGCTTTCCGGGAACTTGTTGAGGCCGGCTTCTATTCACAATTTGAGCCCTATGAGGATACTGTCGCTGTTTTAGAATTAGGCTGTTGATTGCACGGTTGGGCTGGTCGGCGCTTCACTGGAGGCGGCTTGGTCGGGGGCTGGTTGTGCTTGTCGTGTTGGAAATTGATCGAAGATTTAGAATTTATAGGCCCGCTGCCCACTGTCCCGCGCAGCTTCGGGACAGTCAGGGACCTCAGATGCGTCTACGTATACGCTTAAAGTTGCAGTGTTTCAAAAAATAGGTTCCACGTGGTGCAATGCGACGGTCGGATCCGGCATGTGTCCACGTGTCCCGAGGATACGAGCATACGTACTGCAACGTATGGGCCCGAATTTGGCGCGGACTGACCCACTCGGGAACTGACCCGGTCGGGACAGACCCGTAGCGGAATTTCGGGTAGACGGAAGGGGGGACACGTGGCGCCCCGACATTGGCCGGTTTTATGCCGGAATTCAGATGGTTAGTTGGCCACGCGCCAGGCCACGCGCGCGGCCAGGACGGTGTATGTCCAAGGGGATCCCCCTTCCGCCAAAGTCACATGTACTTAGAGGCGGGAGCCTTCAAAGCGTGTTCTAGCAGCTGCCAGTGGCTTTGTATGTATACACGCATAACTATGATAGCTTCAGTGCATAGAAATGCTGAAGACGTAACTTTTAGTACGTGCTCAGGACTCAACTTACTACTACTCATGATCACTGTATATGCTTGCAAGCATATGGGCTGATCCGCACGTGCAGCGATGTTAAATATTAGCTGCATTCAATGTATGTCATGTACTAGAATAAAGGGGGGAAAAAGTATGATACAGAAAAATGCCCAAGCGCGCAATGGTTTTTGGGATCATGCTGGCATGTAGCGAGACTTTTGGTACAACTTTTGGGTGATGCAACGAATTGATTAGTAAGATCTCATACCGTGCATTCCAAAGCGCACCATGCAATCGTCAGTAGCCTCCGCTTACGCAGGCTCTGGAACCTCATCATGTGCATATGATCTTTTCATAAAGAGCTCAGGAGAGTACTCGCAAACATACTCACTCGACGAGATGAGCTGACCCTCCCTTTGCAGACAAGACGCAGTTCCCGGGACGAAGCATGGCATCTTAAATGTGCCGGACTATAATCGATCAGACTTTGATTACTACTCCGGTCTGTCTGCTACACAAACATTTTCCTCTTGGTTGACTTCGTGCGATGTGCTCCATGCAATGTCCTCGAAATGACCCGTACGTGTGCTCCGACATTCTTGGGTATCAAAGTAGCTACCATGTACATATCTACCAACGATTCAATTTATGTACATGTCTAACGCGTTTCATTACTTTACAACGATTCTCAGGTCCGAGCTTATGCAGAACAGCCTTGCCACCCTAGCAGTGATCGGTCTTTTGATCAACTGAACTATTGACTTTCCTATGAGCAGGTTTGGGAAGCGAAGTGCCGAGGTGCGCACACAAGCTTATGCTCCTTCCAATGACCCTTTTGACACTGCAGGAACGGAAACACATTGTCTTGGAGACACTGACGGAAACGAATCAATTCATCGCATATGATGCGCGCTCGGAACTGAGTGTCGAACTCCTCTCCATCAATCAAAATACGCACCCAGCCGAGTCCGAGTCCTTTGAGCTGTAAGAGGTTGAAACGACTGTGGGTCAGCGTAATTATATAAGTGAACCGTGTGTACCGCGCTTTTTCGCAACCATGCAGTCTTCGGGTGCCTGAATCTTGGATGTCCCAAAAGGGGCGATCGAAGCACACACTTGGCCCTACAGCAAGGAGAAGGTCAACTCGTTGTTCCTTAGCCAGGGGCATCGCCTCTCAAGTTCTACAATGCTTAACGACAGAAGTAAATAGCCACGTGGTGAGTGACCGAATCGCACCTCGCGTCCGCAGTAGTATGCGGCCTTGCACCGCGAGCACTTCTGGAAAACGAGCTCTGCTGGGGTGCGCTCCTCCTGTACCCTAGAGCAATTTGCGCAGGTCCGGGTCTTGTCTCCACACTCCCGCATGGAAGCAGAAGCCTTGTTTGCGCGACTCTTCTCTCCAATATCGGCGTTGGCGAACGCACCTGGAAACGAGGCGGAAGTGAAGACTGATTTTTTTTCCTTGGTGGCCTGCAACGCTTTCCGGGCAATTGCCGAGGTGATAGGTTGGTCTAGGTTGGCAGAATCAGCGTCTCGATGGATCTGAATGATATAAGCAGCCCGCACATTCGGTGACTTGTTGCAGATGAACGAGACCTGACCGGCCGTACCTATCTTACGAAGGCAGGTCCGCAGATTTGCGTTTTTACATCCACTGATTGCAACGCCCTGAGAAATCGATGGACGGAAGTCAAACGGACAAGTTGTTTGGGTTTGTCAGAAACTGGCGTATGGATTCAGAGGTGATCAAGAGGAAGGGCAGCGCAGGAAGGCTATCAAACGCTGCAACCGACATTGGTTATAGGTTAATGGAAGTCAAGAATCATAGCACCAGAGCGAGCCGGAGTTCATTTTCGACGTCTCCAGGAGGGCGTAAGCAAAGTGAGTCAGATTCGCCCAACTCGAACCCTCTATGAAACCATCCTTTGGACCAACCATTGACGAGGTCATATCGAAACATTTACGAAGTATAAGCATCAACTGAATGCGAGGGTGCCATGGGCTAGTGTCCCGATGCCCACCTGGTGCGACGCTGCCGGCGCCTGCATCAGCGCCGGCGGCGGCATACTTGCGCGCAATCTTTAAGACGTTTCTTCTTTCGGATAACCGGATGCCCCAGTTCTGGTGGATGTCCTGCGAGGTCTGCCTTTCGCTCACGTATCTGAAGTCCGAGAAGCATTGCCTGTTGCGGGCAGGCGGCAAGCACGGGTTCCTGGAGGGAAAACATTGCAGATGAGCAAGACCTGTTTCAGTTGGGCATTAAGATCTAGCGAACCCCATACCGACTTGAGCCTCTACGAGTCCATTCGGATGATTCCTGGCAGTATCGCAAAAGAAAGAGCGGGTCCTGTGGCCTTGCTTGATGTCCGATTGAATAGTAACCCAAACACTGGCCATCGAGTGCCCCTTGAGAGGTTCTTAGTCGAGTCTGTCACATGACTACAAAGATCCTCAGGTTTCAAGAGTCTGCAGCTTTCATTGATTTGTCAGAGGTTGAACATGACAACAGCAGCCACTGGGCTGATTCCAGCAACCACTAAACCACGTTTTTAAAAAAAACAAGCTGGGTTTTGCAGTACCTGTGATCATATGGGACCTGGGAAGCACTGAAGGTCCGCTTGTGCATCAAGAGGATCTCGTCAAATTGATCGATGTAGTCTTCATATTGGAAGTCTAAGCGACTCGCCTCCTCGAACGTTCGCTTGAAGTACCTGCACGAAGATATGCAAACTGTCTGCTTTAGACCAAGCAAGACCTAGTGCAGTGAGAGATGGAGGAAGGCATCGGTGATCGTCCCCAAACAATGGAGCAGACAATGAAGGCACAACAAGGTGACCAGGCCAACGTCCTATGTGAAGTTAAGCACTTGGTTCAAAAAGTAGACACACAGAGTGGTTAGCAAACATTATTGGGGAGAATGATGCATCACGATCACTTGCATTTGGTGAGGCTTGTACATGCTGCAAAGGAGGACGTCCACTGTCAAAAGTAACAAAGAAGCCCTCGGATGACAGGTTCATGAGGTTTGCGGGAGCCCACAACTAAGAATGTTACCCAAAAGGAAATACAAATGTTGGCTGGCCGACAGTAGAAGGTTCAGGTTAATGCGCTGAAGATGCCTCGTGTCCCCAAGGAATCAATCTTTCCTCTTTGAACTCTTTGTTTGCAGAAATTGGATATGGGTGCAGCCAGCATAAAGCATAATGGAGCTTACCTCTGGAAAGCTTCATTGCCTGCCAACTTTGGGAACTGAAAGTTGAAAGCCTCCCCCAAAGTCTTGACCACTTCCAGGTAGTGCTCCACAATCCCCTCATGGCGGCGTTTGTCATGCACCATTGCTCTGGAGTATCTTTGAACGAAGTAAGTCGTCAGCAGAAGCGCGTGATTCACCGCCCCAAAGTCTTTAAAGTCTCCACGCTTCACCAAGGCCGCTAACACGGCGCTGTCTAGCTGGACTGCACCCCACGTGTTTGTCGCCACGGAGTAGAACTCATTTTTCACCGCTAGCGGCCGGGAGTAAAATGCAACCCCAGGGGGCTCTGCAGCTTTCCGAAGCGCTTCAAAGATGCATCCCGCCAGAAGATACTCATCCTCCCTGAACTCTTCACATAGTGCCAGATGACCCGCCGCCAAGCAGAGGCCCTGTAGCATACCACATTGCATCGCCTCCATCTTTGCCTGCACGTTTTGGGTGCAGACATCTTTGCACCAGTCCGCAATTGCCAAAGCAAGGCCCCTGTGCTGGGGGAAACGCTGTAGCGCCTTCGCTGCAGCTGGAAGCAGCTTACGAACTGGGAACTGAGGCAGCTCTACCCAGGCCCAAGCAAATTTGGCCATTGACGCTTGGATATCTGAGCTCTGCACTTCCTCGTTGCTTGTCAGAAAGTAGTGTTCCATGCATTCTGCCACAGCGATGAACGCCTCCGTTAGGGCTGCCGGGTCGTCGGCACTGCGCTCAATTTTTTCGTGCTGCGCCTGAAGAGTGCTGATCCACTGAGCTGAAGACATGGCCGCCATTGAAGGACGCTCAAAGAAACACAGCATGCAATGCTGCGAGTGTCTTGGGCAATTGCCTGACCGCCCCTCATTTGAGTGAACCTCACCTTCTTCCCAGGCCTCTCCTCCAATCGCAAAGCTGACAGAAGGTCAACTGATGTCAACTGATTGTCAACAATTCAGCGAGAAAGTTGGGAGCTCAGCAAGCAACGAGGTTGAACGAGCATGATCAGCAAAACATTGACAAGATACAGCCCAACTTCCAAGGATCTTTGTGCTGGCTAGAAACTAGACAGAGCCTAATCGAAAGAACCACAGTCTTACCTTGACAAGCTTCTGCCAAGCCGTTACCGATATTGGCGGCAATGGTTAGGTTGCAACCGCCACATCGGCACCGTCGATCTTGGAAAGAGACGCAAGTTGAGCCGTTCAAGAGTAGTCCTAACCGACACTTTTCTACCCGAATTGCTCGGGAAGCAGCCCCGCATGACGTCAGCATGATGGATGCCTGCATTGCCCAGTTTGTTGTGTGAATCAAGCTCAAAAGGCCACCAACAAAACTCACTTGACCACAAATTTTTCACTGCTGATAGAGATTTGCGATTGATCACCTGTGCTGTTGCGCTCTGCTCGCTGCTTACGCTTGCTTCTGCAGTCTCTCTGCGCAGACGTTGGTTGGCTGCTGCCAGGATATCCACCCCTCCTCTTGCGCTCGCTTGCTCACTATCGACAATTGCTTTGCTTTGTCATTGCTTGCCATCACTGCTGTCATATTATCTCGTGTACTGCATGCTGCTTCTTTGTCATTGCTTGCTTATCGGAAACCCTCCTTGGTTCCACTAACCCTTGCAAGCGCAGATCAGGCATGGCGTGCAAGACGCCTGTCAAGACGCCTTTGGGCCAGGCGTGCAGGGAGAGGCGCGCGGCCAACTGCCAGGAGTACCAGTCCCCACGACCAGTGGCACTGTTCCGGTCAGCAAAGAAGAGCACCCCCTGCAAGACGCCCTCCAGAATCAGGAGCCCTGGAAAGGTAGGAAAAGCTCAAGAAAAAATCCCGATTAGGAGAACTCCAGATAATGAAGATGCCTGGGACGAGGCACCGGTACGCCTGAGACCTGGATGGTCAGGCTTGGTTTGTTGCTCTACTTGGAAGGATAATGTTAATCACAAATAGTGGTGCATTAACGAAGCAGGCAGCGCAAGCCCTCAAAGGGTTTTTCATTTGCAGAATCTGCGAGAGCAACTGAAGTTGGGCTTCGATGAAATAGCATCTGAATATAAAGTGAGATGGCAAAGGGAATCTAGCCAGCAACTTATAGAAAAAGACGAGATGCTCGATTCATAGATGAGAGGCAGCCGGAAGCGGTGTTATTAGAGGGGCTTTTCGTGCAAATCTGCAAAAGCAGCCAATCTCTCCAACTGCTGCATGAGCACTTTGTCAAAAGCGAGCAGGGGGGTTCAACAACTTTTCCACCAAGGGACTCTAATCAAAGATTAGCCTCAATTGCTTCAATGCCTCCATCTTTGTGGTTGGTTATTAAGCAGTTCTTCGTCCTCGCTTTTGTCTTGAAGTTCATCGCTGAACTCTGCATGCATATCTTGCTTCAGATCATCCTGACTGAGTAGACAAATCAAATCATGCTCGACAATCAGATAGAAGCATCCTGTGTGCTCCTTGGAAGAAAAACCCTTGATTTCTGTCGGGAAGGAGACATCCATTAAACTTGCACACGCCAAAACCCCGCTGCCCTTTTCTGGAAACTCAATCTGACCCCACTGGATGCACACAGACAAAACCCCACGCTGAACCAACCTACAAGCCACACTCTTCTGAAGCCTAACTCACAAGCGATCTCTCTGCCCCCACCCAGGGCGACCGCTTCATCCCCAGCCGCCGCGCCATGGACCTCGACGTCGCGCACTTCACGCTCATGCAAGAGTCTGCCAAGGAGAACGCCGGCAGCCACGCCTCCGACTGCCTCTCCCCCACCAAGGAGGAGTACAAGCGCCAGCTGGCGGGGTCCCTCCTCCGCACCGACGAGAGCGAGCAGTGCCGGATCCTGGCGTTCAAGCACAAGGCGCCGGCGCCCCCCGAGGGCCACGTGAACCCGATGCGCGTGCTCTACTCCCAGAACATGGACCCTGCGGTGCGGCCAGCGAAGAAGGCCTTCCGGCACATCCCTTCGGTGAGGACTGGCTCACTGGTCGGCAGCGTTTGCTTGATCTGTTAATTCATTCTCTAAGCGTGGGTGCTAAATGTAATCTGGTTCCTCAGAATGAATTGAGGGTTGCTGTGAGCCGAGGGACTAGCCGACGTTGAATACTCTGTTGGTGTCCGTAATGTTTTTCAGTGGCCTCGTGCTCTGGAACCTCATATTTACATGTTCAAAGCGGGGTCTGGAGATCTGTTTGTGACACTTGAGCCCCCCAACCAAACATACATTCAGGGGACCAGGATGACCAAGGCTGGGACAGTGTAACGCCCTTCAGCACCATCCCAACTCCTGACAAACTGCTCTCCTGTTTATATTCAATCAACTCAATGGTTTTCCAAGCCCTTGATATCTGCGTTTGTTGATCAGAATAATCTCCACAGCATAGTTCATGCTCAATCTTAATCACTCTCAAATTACCTCCCCTTCTAGAATGCGAAGGCATTATGGTTACGAAATCGGCTGAGATAACCTTCCCAGCAGTCTTACATTAGACTATCAGTGATTGTGAACCATATCCCTTCCAGGCCCTTGAGCGCCATTTTGCATTGACGACAAACTTGTGCACGTCCTCCAAAACCAAAGCCTGAACTCTACCGTTAACCGTCAAACTGAAGCCGTCCAGGCCCACGAGCATGTTCACTGAAGAACCGTAGAGTGTAAATCAAACTCATATCCCTGTCTTTCCAGGCTCCTGAGCGCATCCTGGATGCCCCCGAGCTCGTCGACGACTACTACCTGAACCTGCTGGACTGGTCTGCGCGCAACACCCTTGCCATCGCCCTCGGGAGCACCGTCTACCTGTGGAACGCCGCCAGCGGAACCATTCAGGAGCTCATGGAAGCCGGCAACGAGGGCGGGGAGGATTACGTGACGAGCGTCGCGTGGGCAGGCGACGGGAAGCACCTCGCAGTGGGGCTCGGGAGCAGCGAGGTGCAGCTGTGGGACTGCGAGGCCAACAAACAGGTGAGGATCGTGTCTTTGTCTTCTTCGACAATGAGGGTTTTCCCTTTGTGTGCTTCTTTTGTTTCCTATTGTCGACCTTTGGTTACTATAATAGTAGCCAAGTGCACATGTTGGACTGTGAGGCCGACAAAACTGAATGAAGAAGTCTTCTGTATGGTTTGACCGGTTTTCCTGGTAACACGGCATTGCCGTGTCGTTCCTTCTTATTTGTCATGTCACAAACTACAGAAGCAGCTCTGAAACTAGGAAGCGAAGACATGGACGATGTGGACGAGATTGAGAATCTGTACCATTTTGTCTGTCATTTGCTCGCATCTCTACTTTTTGGTCCCTTGTCTTGTTTTGGTATCATTTCGGGATCAATTTGCATTATAGAGGTACTGGAAGCGAGGCCCAAGTAGCGGACTACAACGTCAACAAACAGTTCGGTTGAAAGCTTTGCCGATTTTCTAATTTAAGCTGGCCTTGCTTTGCTTCTGCTTGTCCGTGTTTCTGAATCTGCTCGTAGTTGGGCTCGAATAAGAAGACGAGAGCAGATTAGCAACGGAGAGAGACCAGCATTGTGACATTCTTAAGGATTGGCTTACCTTCGTTTGTCAGGAATCTGTTCCGAGCACAGGACCTCTGCCTCCGTATCTGACAAGAAACACACCGACACAGGACCAGACAAAACGGGCAAAGCATCCGTACCATTCCATGCGGCATCCTCAACAACGGTCGTCAATGAAAGCATTGCACCGTTTCTAATTCTGACATCTCCTGCTCCTAGATCCGCTCCCTGCGTGGCCACTCTGCACGCGTGGGCGCCCTCTCCTGGTCCGGCCCCACTCTCAGCTCGGGCGGCCGCGACAGCCTCATCCTCAACCATGACGTCAGGCTGCGCGAGCACATCACCGCACGCATGACCGGCGCGCACGAGCAGGTTCGTTCTTCTCTTGAACGACTTCCTTCTGACTACCTATATGCCTTTCTTGTCTTTGTCTTGCTTTTCGTGTCATCGACAAGTCTGCGGCAAAGCTTAGAAGAGTCTCTGCATGTGACAGCATCTGATTCGGACCCAGAGATTTTGTTCCCTCTTCGTTTGGCCTTGACAATGGCTGCCTAAGGTGCCACAACGAACCCTTCTGTAATGCTGCCGAGCACAATCGAAACACCTCAAAACGGGGGACCCAAATCTTCCGTCACAGCTGATTGGAAACCTCTTTGAACTCGACAGGAGATCTGCGGCCTTAAGCCGTCCCCCTCGGGCGTGCAGCTTCCGAGCTCGATAAGAACACCTTGCAACTCGTGTGTTTCAAAAGCTGAAAGCAATTTCTGATTAAACTCCACAGGAGATCTGCGGCCTCAAGTGGTCCCCCTCGGGCGCGCAACTCGCGAGCGGCGGCAACGACAATTTGCTGCACGTATGGGACGCGGCCCAGTCCGCGGCGCCGCTGCACCGCATTGATCAGCACCAGGCCGCCGTCAAAGCCCTCGCGTGGTGCCCCTTCCAGGCCAACCTGCTCGCGTCGGGCGGAGGAACGGCGGACCGGTGCATCAAGTTCTGGAATACGAACACGGGGGCTTGCGTCAACAGCATCGACACGCACAGCCAGGTGAGGAACGATAGCGAGATCACTGATTAATACGCTCAAAATCATGGTTTCAAGTTTGAGAGGATGCGTATACTGTGGGAGAACAGCGATCCTAAAGACGACCAGTGTATCGCCAATGTATTGACCAATTGGTCCCGAGGTCACCAATTGAGACCAAAAGGCTGCACTAGAACGTTCCTCGAGAAGACGCCTGCGCACTAAGAGCTCGATGCTCGATGCACATATTGCGGCCGAGT
Organism: Klebsormidium nitens; assembly: GCA_000708835.1. Classification (NCBI taxonomy): domain Eukaryota; kingdom Viridiplantae; phylum Streptophyta; class Klebsormidiophyceae; order Klebsormidiales; family Klebsormidiaceae; genus Klebsormidium; species Klebsormidium nitens. Next base: position 111,980 of record DF237162.1, on the reverse strand, counting down.
CAACCAATCGCGGAACAATCTCGAAGCGCGGTTCTGACGTCCGCAGTAGCCGACTAATCCTGTAGGGTTTGCCCTTGAAACAGGACAACTGATCTTTCTCTCGCCCCCCCCCTCCAGGTGTGTGCGCTGCAGTGGTCCCCCACTGAGCGCGAGCTGCTGTCGAGCCACGGGTTCAGCCAGAACCAGCTGTGCCTCTGGAAATACCCCTCCATGGCCAAGGTCGCAGAGCTCACCGGCCACACCGCGCGCGTCCTCCACCTCGCGCTCTCGCCTGACGGCACCACCGTCGCCTCCGCAGGTGAGCAGCCAAGGCTTTCTTTCCGAATGTTTCTGTCCATCTTTGGGTTTTGTTTCTCGTTCGTTGAAGGCTTCAGTCGGTGCAAAAGTGTGCTTCCGGACGTATAATCGTTCAACGACGTCTTAAAAGGCACCACCGTCGGCTCCGCAGGTGCGTTATTGCAGCTTCAATAATCCAATTTCTCCTTCTTAATGAACCTGACATGTTGTGTACTAAAATGCGCCTTCCTGGCATTCTGACCTTGATCGAACGCCTCTTTGAAACTTGCTTATTTTCAAATTGTTAGAAAAGCTGGAACACTTGAATGCCCGTCTTGACTCCCGAGCGGCTCTCCGCGAATATGCCGTTCTGGCTCTCGGTCACGTTTACGTCTGACAGAAGTATTGTAGAACTTCAGAATGTCCCTACTCGACAGTATGCAATGCGGTTTCGCGCAAGTGCTGTCGTCACAGGTGCAAAGGCAGCATTTGCTGGGGTCTTGGACGTCGAATTCTTTCCGAAACCTTTTGTTCTTTACCTTTGCGCCTTCAAATCCTCCTTGTAGAGCTCCTTGGCTCCGCCCAACATCTTTCTCCGAGGATCGTGTCCAACGGCAGTACTCGATCCCTAAACTGCTCCTTGATGATGCTACAAACCTGAATCGACAAGTTTATGAATCGGGCATTGCTAAATCGACGATTAAACGGAGAGATGCTTACAATCCCCACTGCCTCAACTTATTGGCGTCAACGAACACTGATAAAGTCCGTGTCCTGGTGTATTCTCGCAGCTGCCGACGAGACTCTGCGCTTCTGGAAAGTCTTCGGCGGCAACGACGCCGCTTCAGTCCCCGCCGGGACACGTGGCAAAGCGGCGGCTAAGGCACAGGACAGCAGGAGCGGCCTCCGGAGCATCAACATCCGATGACCACCCTCTTCTAAACCCCCTCCCCAAATTCTTCCGAAACCTTCTTCTAAACCCCCTCCCGAAACCCTTTCGAAACCCTCTCTTGAAGCCTCTGCGAAACCCACTCTCAAACCCTCTCCAGAATTGTCCTCCAGCTCCTCTCCCAGAGCCTCGCTACAAAGCTCTCCCGAGTCCTTCGAGGACCCCCCACTGTTCCCCTCCGCCTCTCGGCGCCAAACCCAAAGTCCTGGATTATCATTCCGCAAGTCCCTTATTCTCTTTCCCTTGAAAGCGCGCAATCACCCAGGGTTTTCTGCAGCGGCAGCAACCCTCTCCAACCCCCTTTCTCAAAGGTCCTGGACCCTCTCAAACAAACATGGGATGCCTTTCCCAACAAAAGGCGTCCCTCCACGCCCCCCACCCAAATCAGAAACTTTCATCAAATCCATCTCACTGATCTCTGCAAGATTCTCGACTTGATCACAGAAGCTTGACAACACCCTGCCATGTGCTCTTCAGCTTGATTTGGCCGGTCAACCGTAATCAATCCGTATAGCATGTGGTCACGCTCGCAATATATGCGTGCAGGAGCTGGACCTGCGATTATGATTGCTTTAAACTAGGCTAGCTGAGAGCTATTCAAACCATGCAGGGCAGCATAAACTGGCGGCACGAGCAGATCACATGCAGTGTTGGCTACTGACTAGCTGGAAAATAATGAAGAATTCCCTAGTGAATCATATGACGCGCCGCGCTCCCGGGCCTCGTTGACATATATATGGTGAAACATACAGCCGTGCATGCGCGGCAACCGTCACGGTGCAGCGGTACGAATACGGTACGTAACGTATGATATGCGCCCGCGCGCGTGCCGCTTTGGCCACGCACATGTCGTCCGATCTTGGCACGTATGCCATATATGCAGGATTGGTGCATGGCACGCGTTAATGCGTACCAATTAAGGCGTGCGGCCTGCATGAGCTTTGAAACCTAACAGGTCATGCGCCTATATATGTCGATGGCCGGTCGACCATGTGCTTTCCATGCGGTGCGTGCCAGGCTCTAATTGTTAGCGGCCGCGCAACTTTCGAGTAAGTTGCATGCAAAACCATCAATTCCTGGATCGATCATTTTGCATTGATCGATCCGAAGTGTTCAGAACGTAGATCTGATTGCAGAGAATCCATGGACATGAGACAAGGCAAGCCACACCCAAAATCTGCACTAATACATGCCATGCCTTGATGCACTGACTTGTCTACCAAGTGAGTTGGGCAACTAAGTAAGCACAATCGCATGACAGCCATCCTGAACACAAGAGACGCTTCTGAGCAACGTTTCCAGAGAACAAGGTATGCTTATCTTCCTGAGATATACAACCAAAGGTGCACTTCCGTCTTATTCAACCTCCGCAAGGTAGTCGTTAACTTCTGCGACGCTCAATACCCTGCATCAACAGATAAGATCAGTGGTCAAGTTGCCAGGTCCTGAGGAATCAACGCCATCACCGCTCTGCAGAGTTGTCAGTCATGTTGCTGAGAGTCGTCAGAACAAGCAAGACAAGAACGCAAAGCGAGCGAAAGCCATGAGACTGTACCTGAATTTTTGGTCCTGCCCGATGATACCAATCTCAATGTTGTCACCTGCAATCTGGCCCTCAAACCTGCGCAGAGAACGGAGATACAAGCAGGTCAAGCTCTGGTAGTGCATGGGATTGCAATCTTCCAAAGCCTCATCACATCTCCAGACCTTTTTTCGTTCAAGCGGCATGCACTCCTCACGAAGAAAGTCACAAGGGCCGGCATGTACCGGAAAACTTGTGTGAATGACATTGCCAAATTCCGACAGCCTCAATAACAGAGTCAGTGAACGTCGAGGCCTCTGCCTGGAGCGGTACCACTTTTAGAGATCCGCAAATATTTCGGCGGACCGAACCAAACGTTGCAAAGCAAGAACACAGCTCTTGCAGAAGAGAAGTCCGCTAAACAGCAAACAATACTTAACTACTTGATTCATAGGACTCCGCGAGCCTGGGCCCCCGGGGGGGGTGATTCCTGGAACGAGTGGGCGAGAATGCTAGACGACTTTGCAGCGCTCACCCTTCTTTTAGCGTGAGGATGGCGGTGTGGATGGCATCCTCCAGCTCCATATCTTCCGTATACCTGCAGGAAGAGCGATCATTTTCCGTTTGGATTTATCTGAGATAAAATTCTAGGCATCCTATAGCTCCCTGTCTTCCTTGAACCTGCAGGCGAGCAAAACTGGAACCTCGGATGCACGAAAATTGCATTACTGAACTCAATTGTCGAACCCTCCTTCGACTTCGACGTGAAGGGAAGCGATCCTTGACTTGTAATTGAACCGTTATTCAGATTCACACGAGCGGGGAATGGATAGAAGCAGAGGCAATCAAGACGGAGAACACCGTTATTACTGTCTGTCAGCAAAGCACGATAAGTGGACAGCCGATGGAGGATCACCGCTGGGTGGTCCGACAGAAGGACATTGAACTGACCCTTCCTCGGAGACTTGAGGGGCCGACTAGATGCAAAAGGACGGGAGCTCCGAGGGCACGAGACCTTTCCAAGCGAAGCAAGCTCCAATCACCAACGCCTTGCACGGCGACAGATGCGCTGCGAATCCCAATCAGGCACAAGACTTCCGAACATCAAAGCGGCTCAAATGTCTTCTGATAACCTGCAACTGCTGCTTGTGAAGCTCTTACAAAAAGCTCCACAAGAACCTTTCGAGGCTCTGAGGACCTTTCCACCAAGCAGTTGTTGCCCGTCCCCACTCCGCCCTCACCTCTTTTCCAGGAACGTCTTGGCGTTGACCATGTTCTTGCCGATGGCGGACGCTTTCCAGGCGAAGTAGGAGCCGGAGGGGTCGACCTGGAAGAGGTGCGGGCCGTCGGCGTCGTACCCCGCCACCAGCAGCGACACGCCAAACGGTCGGACGCCCCTGCGCAACCACTCACACTTAATAATTTTGATATTGAAAAAGGGAATAAGATACAGATTACAAAAGAGGGGGGGCCGGCAGGGTCGCATGCTGGGGAGGGGGAGGAGTTGAGGCGTGCAGAAGATTGGAAAGACTGGAAAATATTTTGGCTTTTATTGAGGACTGGGAAGTGTGACCCGCTACAGACGGTGTTCTCTGCTGAGGTGTCTCGGAAAAAGTTGGAAACCGCATTTGGCTAAATCAGAGGTTCTCGGATGCATCTGAAACCAATCCTTAAAGAGCGACTACGACCGCAGGGCGCACGCTTTGTGGTTGACAGAAGATGGGCAACGAGGAATGGTTCTTCTTCGAGCCCAAAGCACACAATTTGGCGCTGCAGCAAGTGTGTGACTGCTGCCCCCTCTTATCAATCAATCAATTCCATTACTATTCGAGTTTAATGAGGAGCTCGGATCCAAGCCACGCAGCCGGCGTAACTGCCAAACCGGCAACGACCTACTGACGAGCCTTCCATGACCACCCCACCTAATACCTGCTGACCGAAAGAAGGAAGAGGCGACTCGTCAGTATCCGTTCAGGCAGTGTTCTTGAGGTAAGAAACGAGGAACAATTGCCTGCTTGATTGGCTTGCAGACTCACCCGGATTGCGTGAACTCCTGCATGACTGTCGCGATTTCTCTTGTGAGTTGCGTAACCGGGATGTTCTCCTGCAATCGGAAGGAGTCGCGGCCATCAGTCGACGACAAGAGAATGAGAAGCCTGACAAGGGTCCTGTTTGGCCTTTTGGCCAAGGCCTTGTGAGTTGCTTGGGTCAACTACAATCTTCCACTACTCATTGACTCAGACTAGGCACATGAGTTACACTGAGCTGAGACTTGTCCTTAAGTTTGTGCTCATTCGGCCTCTAAGGACTGATGACAACCTCAGTAGGAACTCAGCAACAGGGTCCCCTTTGAGGTTCTGTTCAGAAGGTCACAAGGAAGGCTTTGCTGGAAACCAAGAACCTAGCAGTTGTCGCTTCAAGTTGCATAACAGTGCCAGCAGAAATAGAAAAGCGGGGCTGTCTTACCTCGTATAGTCTATGGTACGCCTGCGCCTGCTTCCGACTCTTTCTGACTAACACTCGAGAGTCTGGACCCATCCCGCTGCATAAGGGAAGTATTGCATCAGGGAGACATAATTAAGTATTCCATTGGACCCAGAGATTGCTGCATGTTCCAGTCAGGTCTTCTCTGCTTTGACGACGTACATTTTTTGAGTCAACAAAGCGGCGAATCTTTGGGAAGGACTCAGCAGGCCACTGTTGAAACATGACCAACACAATTCTTGGTGCCACGTGCTTGTGGAAGGGGGTGATTCAGCACCAAGCAACACCTTAACTTCTGTTCAAGTCTTCAAGAAAAGTCACGCGGTTTCTGCTTCCGAAGCCCTTACCTGTACACGACGCCTATATTCTCTGTCAACAAGGATATTTTCTTGACCTGCAATCAAAGCGGCAATCATTAGTCAGCTGTGCCAGATGCATACGCTTGAGTCCCTAAGACTGGAGGATCAAGAGGATCAAAACTGCTTCAGGAGCTTCAAAAGAAAATCGTAAAGTGGTTCAGTGGAGAAGAGGGGGGCTAGCTTGCCCGCAATTGGGCTCTTAAGAAATGCAGGCCTAGGCTGTTGCAGGTCACAACAAAAAGTCCACATCAGATCAGTTTAGTATCTGGTATACAAACATAGTCCTGCAAATCTTAGGAGGCGAGGCAGTGCACTGATGACCTGCAGAAGGCAACAAAATACTCAGAGGACCAAGTGTTTCAATGTCCCAAAGTTGAGCCTCACCGAGTCCTCGTCTATCAGAATTGACGGCAGCTTTTTCTCTGTAGCTATCACGACTCCATTTGTGGCTGCAAAGTACACACGAGAGGGTCAGTCTCCTTCTGAGAGCAATGTAAGAAAAACAGAATTCTTTGCCGGAGGCAGAATTCTTTGTTGCACCAGCAGAATCAACAGAGCTTCCTACAGCCGTCTGCATATGGGACTATATTCATAGACGCTGTTCAGGGGACAATCCATTGCGCCAATGAACTCCTCAAATGGGGGATTCGAAGGTGCTGAGTCTCTGGCCATCGCTTCTTGTGACGTACCTTTGATGCCCAAAGAAGTGGCTCCAGCGTTTACTGCGTTCAGAGCGTACTCTATTTGCACCAGCTTTCCTGATGGACTGCACAGAAGGATGACGGGGTGGTGGATTGTTTGGGTTGACTAATAGCCCATACCAGCAAAAGAGTTGTCTCAGACTATTTTTGACCTCATAGTCCCAAGAATTCGTAAATAGAGTAGGCACAGGCCAGCTGATCACCGTAAAGTAGCACTCAATGGTCCCAATTTTCGGTGAGGGTCACTATCACAAGGTGGAGGGTCGCCATAAGGTTGTTGCGTGTGCTGATAAAGAGCCATTCGAGCAGGGTTGATACAGTCACCCAGGCAGTAAGGTGCTGCTGTCACAAATCAGAACTGCATCAAACAATTGCAACCAGAACCACCAGATGATCGCCAGTAAATTTGAACGGATTGCTGTGGGTCAGAAGGAATCCTCCGTTGCATTTCAGAAAACTCATTCAGGTATCCTAGTTGGATCATAACAACAAGTCAGGAGTTCAAAGCCAAGCGGCGAGCAGTACTGACCTGAAAGTCGTCAAGGAGAAGGAATACTGGCTCTCCCCCATGGTTCCGCCGTCTCAGTTTAGCTCCAAAGTTTGCAGAGGTGATCACGTGTTGGGACGACGCCAACACGGTCGGCGGCTCTGCAGCAAACTCTACGCTTTGCAGAAAACTCTACCTAAGGTGGAAAGGAGCAGGTCCCTCAGGACTTCCAAGAAGCTCAATTGAAGAGCCCAGTTTCAAGTTCAATCGCCCAAAACCTGTCTTAAGAGTGCCCTGAGGCTGGACAGCTCAGGACTCTGCTTTTTGATCGGCCTGCCGCCTGTCCTTGATTTTGCATCAAAGGTACAGAACTGGAGGTGCATATCGAGATTAAACTTGCATATATTGCCGTTTTCTTTTGGCATAAGCCCTGATCAGGAGCCGGGATTGCGTTTTTATATAAACGGGAGAGGCATTGCAAATTCGCCTCGATATTTAGACCATACCGGTATTAATAGACTATATGCTCTATATAATACAGTTGCTGCATTTGTATAAGGGCTCTGGTACTTATAGAGATCCTGGAATGAGATTTCCCACAATACGCAAATATGCAGTCCTGACTCCTGACTCCTGAGTCCTGAGACTCATTGTCGTTGAGAGAGCTGGTTCCTGCTCGCTCCAGAGAGAGCAGTCCCTTGCGTTGAAGGACGACGCCAATGGCCTGTTTGACACGCAGTCTCCACCGCAGTCCTTCATTCCTTTCTCGCCCTGTTGCTTCTGTCCATCGCCAATTGTCTCGCAGCATACCCTCACCACCTTTGCTGCAGTCCAGCCCGTTGGCAGCCGCTGCTCCCTTCAGAAGTACCACCTTTTGGGGTGTCACACTCTCCAATCAAAGTAGCAAGTTGAAACCTTTGCAGTATCGTGAAGAAAAGGTGCGCGTTTTCAGAACTTTCGCGCACCACTCTTTCCTGATGTGCTCACACTCTGATGGATCAGTGTGGGGAAGTTACTGTGTGACAGCATTGCAAGGGCCTTTGCATGCAAAATCCTTTTGGTTCATGGGATTGTATCCAAAATGCATAGCACCACCTCAACTCATCCAGACCATAAAAGGCAGAGATCCCCTTTGATACAAGCCATCAGATGTGCCCTGCATGAATTGGCCTTATCAAAAATGTACGTTGTGTTTTAGAAATCGTGCATAAGAAAGTATCTTCATCGTTCCTGCTTTTTGACCATGTGCAGTGCTTGTTTTAAAAACCCGTTGACACAAGCTTGAAAAGCCACAGTGATCAGTTCATTCTTTGACCTGAATCTATGAAAGAAACTACGGAAACACGGGGACGCAACAGGACAATGGACTGGGGGAACCTTATAAATAAAACCAGCATGTCTTCTTCCAGTCAGTTGTTTTCTGCGCTGGGATAACAAAAATGAAGGGGGGGTTGTCTTTCAACGTCCACTGCCTAATGTATTCGGCATCAAATCTGATCCAGAATCTTTTCAAGATGCAGGTCCCTTTGCAACATCGATTTGTGGCCATGGCGTCTTCCGAGGCACCTCTTGAGTCATCGGCGAAAACTCCTGGAGTGGCGGACACTGTAGATCCTGAGACGCAAGAGTATATCATGCAACAAACGGTATGCATCTACCACGCATCGTTTACTTATTGCCACTTTGCTCCCTGATCCCCAATGGACCGAATCAGACACGCACTGGTAGTGATCAGCCAGGGGGGGAATGGGAGATCCAGTATAAGGTGCCAGATGCTTCTAACTGCAATGGGACCATATTAATTTATCCCCTCTATTTTGCCACTCTGGCCTGTGTAAGCAGTAAGCTCAGGAGCGCTGGTTGACAGTGTCAATATCTTTCCTTTTAGACCTCACCTGTTTGAGAGGTTATCATCCGCTCTTTCTAATGCACCGACTGTTCTCTACAGATGTACAGGATCAAGGACCCGAAAGTGTCTCTGGACTTCTACACCCGAGTTCTCGGAATGAGGTGGGTATTTTGTTTCACGAGGTTGGTATGTGTACTTTGGGGACTCTGCTAAGGGGGGCTGGAGGTTCTCTGAAAGCTATCGAAGTATTTCGTATCTTCTGTTCGAGGCTTTACTACTTCGAAAAGGCAATCCGAGTGCATTGTCTTCAAGGTTTTATTTTCACCGAGAAAATATGTTTGGGTGCAGAACTGTTAAGGGGAAAGGAGAAAGCCTTTGAGGATTCGAGTAAACTTTACGTTTGCGCCTTTCGTGTCTACATTTGTCCACAAAATTACCCCTCTACTCAAAAAAGGAGTCCCAAAAGCAGAGACTTCAGTTGCGAGAATGAAGCAGGAAAAAAGACTCTCAAGTACGAGATAGGGTTGCTTCATCATGCACTTCAATTTATGGGGCTTCTTAATGGTATCTACTTCAGTTGCATCCTGTCGCCACTTCACTTATCATTGACGGAGCATGTCACCAACATTAAGTGTCCCGCTTATTCTCCAGGCTTCTGAAGCGATTCGACTTCCCGTCCGCGAAGTTCTCCCTCTATTTCGTCGGATATGCAGTAAGTACGGACCTTCTGTGAGATACAAAGAACTGTCCCGTTTGACAAGCTAAATGAGCTTTCTGTTTCGGAAACCCATACAATACCTGTCGGTAAATCCCGACCTTATTGTACATTATTAGGCTCATAGAGGTGCTCAGGACCACGAAACGAGAGAGTTGTTGATTCATCACCGACAAGCGACCGCCCTGGCTCTCAGATTCTCGACATGCCCCTTCCTGGCGTCCGTGCAAAAGCATGCTTAGAGTTCGATTTGCGGGACAACTCTCAAAGGTCCCAAGTGTTGATGTTGCTTCCGCCGAACTAAAAGTACTTATCAGAAAATCACTTCTTCTGAGCTCCTCGAGCTGCCGAAACGTGTGGAGATTCCGACACCAACCAGAAGCAGGTCCTACAAGCTCCTGAGTTCGAAGAGCATCGAGGACCGTGAACCAAGACATGGAGACGATGGCCGAAATCAACGGCCATCTCTTGCCCTCTTCAAACAGACGATGTCCAATGTCAACGGCCATCTCTTGCCCTCTTCAAACAGACGATGTCCAATGTCAACGGCCATTGATGGCTCTCTTGAAAGAGATGACGGCCGAAGTCAATGGCCATTCCTTGGTCTCTTCAATTAGACGACGGCCGAAGACAACGGCCATTCCTTGCCCTCGTCATGAAACATACAGAGTGTGCGTGCAGGACCCTAAGGAGATTCCCGACGACCCGGTCCAAAGAGGCATCTGGACGTTCAGGCAGAGGGGCACCGTTGAGCTGACGCAGTGAGTGACGCAATCCGCACTGCTAGTCGCTGTCTATTTCCTTCTTACACCACTGTACGCAGGACGTTTTCTGCTTTCATTCGTTGTTGGTTTATCTGAACCTTTGAATTGTTGTTTTTGAATCGCAGTCGCAGCAAAAGGGACTAAGAACACTTTCAAAAGTTCATTGTAACGGCTTGCAAGCGGGTACGGCTTCTTACGTGAATACCTCTGTACGTTTCAAGTGCCTGACTTCTCGTTGATCGATGTTCGGTAGCAGTAGCAGTCTTGGAGAACGTCATGTCAACGTGGCTCTTTATCTTCGATCGAATCATTGGTCGTGCCGTTTCCATATTGCTTTCAAGGTGTCAAAGCATTTCGATTTCTGGGCCTTCAAGGGCCTATCGCGTCAGCCTTCAGTACTCTTCCGACTGTCAATCTGCTGCTCAACAACTCGTCGAGTTCTAAAGTACGTTCGTGCGATTCTTTGTGCAGCAATTGGGGACCCGAAAGCGTCGCCAACTCCAAGGGCCTATCACATCGCCGCTCGTATCTAAAGTAGTCTAGACTGGACACTGGAGTACTCTTATTTCGACTTTCCTGAGCTCCTTCTTGGTGCAGCAACTGGGGCACTGAGAGCGACCCCAACTTCAAGGGCTACCACAACAGTCTTTCAATAATCTTCTGACTCTTACTCTCCTGCTCGACAAATTTCATCTTCTAGAACGTTTGTTCCCTTATTTGTGCAGCAAGTGGGGTACTGAGAGCGACCCCAACTTCAAGGGCTACCACAACATTCTTTCTATACTCTTCCGACTGTTACTCTGCTGCTCAATAACTCTCCAATACTCTTGCTCTTCTTGGTGCAGCAACTGGGGTACTGAGAGCGACCCCAACTTTAGAGGCTACCACAACGGCAACACGGACCTCAAGGTGTCGAAACGTCTCCATTTTTGGGCCTTTAAGGGCCTATCACATCAGTCTTTCAGTACGCTTCCGACTGTTCCTCTGCCTCTCACCATTCTTCTGAATTCTAAGATAATTTGTATTCTTCTTTGTGCAGCAACTGGGGCACCGAGAGCGACCCCAACTTCAAGGGCTACCACAATGGCAACACCGACCCCAAGGGCTACGGCCACATCGGGCTGTCCGTGCCTGACGTGTACAAGGCATGCGAGCGGTTTGAGAAGCTGGGCGTCGAGTTTGTCAAGACGCCCGACGGCGGTGAGCCGGAAGCATACGTTTCGCAGTTGCTTTGGTTTGTTTTTGGTGATTCGATGCCATCTCTTTATTTCTTTTATAGCGCCGACGTCGTCGGAATTGGTCCCGGCGCGAGCGATTTGAGAAGCGAGGAGAGGACTTTGAGAAGACGCCGGAAGGCGGTGAGCCGCAAGCACATGGTTCGCAATCGCTTTCAGTTTTAATTCCAATTGTCACTTACTGTCATCATCTCTTCTTTCCACTTGAGCGCCAGGGTTGTTTGGAAACGGTCTCGGCGCGAGTGCTTTGAGAAGCGGGTTCGAAGAGGCCCGACTGCTGGGCCGCAAGGATACGCGCAGTAGCTTATAAGTTTTCACATTCCTCTGCGCTTCGTCCTGTCGGTCGTTTCTTGTTCCGTTCCTTCATTCTTTGTTGGCGCCGTATTGGTCAAAAGCCGCTTCGGCGCAAGGGCTCTGATAGGCTCGGCATGAAGTCTGTCGAGGTGTGCGCAAGCAACAACCCGCCCTCTTTATGTCCTTTCGTCGGGGCTTTCAGCGTTTCTGGAGACATTTCTGTTGAAGAGCTTTTCGTTGAAAGGTTTCATTTTTTGTTTCTGGCTCGGCAAAACAAGACGGGCAAGCTTGGCCGGTCGGTCCCAACACGTGCCCATTTTCCGCCTTTCTCTTTTCTGGCGCCCGCCTCTTCCAGATCTGTCGAAAGGCTGTGCACCGTCCCGTGGCTGGTATCTTGCGAATGCTGACAGCTTCTCGCTCTTTCGGGATCCGCCGGAAACCGTCCCGCATCGCATCCCCCGGCTCGAGTTTTGTGCGACGCCCCATACGTCTCCAAAATTACTGCTTCTGACAGACCGCGTTTTGTCGGGCGACTGGCATTTCTTAATTCCCGCACTGTCTTGCACCTGACTGGCGCACAGGAGCAATATGCTCCAAAATCACTGACTTATTCTTGAAACCCGTTCTTTCCGATCTTTCTGCGGTTCTCTTGCGCTTCTCTAAGACCTTGGAAATGCGCTTGCTTTTGTGAATACTGGTTTTCAAACCGATGGTCTCTGCATACATAACCGCTCAAGCGTTTTGACCACGATACGGGTGAAGAGTTGGTCAGAAGATGCCTCTTTGATCCCTGTCTGTTTTCTCTCGACCAGGTTCAATGAAAGGGCTCGCATTCATTAAAGATCCTGACGGTTACTGGATTGAGATTCTGAACGCGGAGAACATCACCAAGTCGTCTTGATCACTGCTTGGCTCCACCTCAGATTAGTTGTGGTCTCATCGCGAGATCAGAGATTTTTTTTACGTCCAAGGCTAGCATGCGGCTAGAAGAAGATGAGGGAAAAAGCATGCGACGCTAGCATAATATGCAAGGCAACCGGTACTGAAAAAACAACTGTGTAGAACTCAGGAAAGATACTGCAGTCACTGGGGCATGACACGTGAGACAGTATTTTCCATCTTTTGGCCGAGAGCCTGCTCGTCACCACTTATCCTCAGCCGCGTTGAAGCACCATAATATGTTAAGCTAGCAAAAGGTTGTGCATCAGAACCAGGCATGCACGCGTCATGGATCGACTTGCACCAGCCATGAGCTGTGGAACAGTACAGGCACCATGCAGGCTCGAAGGAAGTTATGAGGTGGCTTCTGTTCTGCAACTTTGTTTGCAATGCTCTCAGTCCGTGTATGCAGCGGCTCCGAGCCTCTCCGATCATGCTAAAACTCCAGGCGTTTTAGATTTGCGCGTGCGTATCGAAACTGAGGTGTCATTTGGCTGGCATATAAGTGGACAATTGTGCAATCACTGCGTGCTGGTTGGCAGTGAGTGATCCGCTCGGTATAGATGTTTCTTGCATCCCGTCAATTAAGCTCTATAAACACTGATCTATGCATATATATGTGCAGATATGCAACCGTCGTCACTGGACGCGGGCCGCCCATTACAAGCAATGATGATGATCTTGAACTTGGAAGTGCCGCCATAATATACATACATGCCAGTCTTCGTTGACTAGAATATATGCACATGTGCGCGCGAGTCATGCATCCGTGGCCGCCTGCATGAATCATGCAACGTACATGTAAGCTTGCATGTGAACACGGGTACCAGCACGGGCGCTGATTTTTCGGACTAGTATATATAACCGGGCCCATCTTAGTTAACCTTCATAGATAGACTCAGCCCACCTGCAATTTTTGGATATGCCAGGCACTATTGGACGTAGGTATGTAACTTCACTAGTTTCAACTGCAACGTCATCATAGGTAAGGACCTGCCAAACCTAAAACCCTAAGGTCAAACTGAGAGCAGTAACCGGGTTATGACGATACCCAAAGGCGTTCCGCCATAGCCCGCCCGTACCCACCCTAACCCCCCAACTAACCCCACCAAGATCAGTCGGTCACTTGCCCTCTTGTAACCCTAACATCCCCCGAGCACTCCGTCTCCCTGCAATCGAGTGCCCGGTTGAACACTGCACGGTACCGACCATTTTCGACATGGTAGCGTACCGCCACAATGTTCACCGTAGGTACCGGTGATGTCATGCCTACGTTGCAGTTGAAACTAGTGAAATTACATACTCTACTACACTATTGCTGCTTACCAGCTTCAAACAACTCAGATTTCACGCATGGCACCCAAATTTGGCAGCTGGCAATCCTTGTGTAACTTAATAAGACTGTTTTGCGAGCTCCTACAGCTGACATGATCATATCTATCACTGTACATCATGTAGGGTGTCCTCCTTCTCCCTAGGGAGTATCTTTAGAACAAATGTCTAAGGCCTTAGTACAGCTGATGGTCTTACAAGCTTACTGGTGTTAACATGGCTTTGGTGCTTTGACGAGCAAAATACCGCAAGTACCCGCGATAAAGTTTGATAGAAGATTAGCACGGCGCGCTTTCCGATCATTGATTATGATCCTTTCTTCTGGTAACGAGTACCATACAGTTTCATAAATCGCTTCCTAGAGAAGTACCAAATGTTGCGGCCACCACATAGCGGCCTCCACTTAGCAGTGCCGTTCGGCATCGCTTTGAACTGCAAGTAGAACGACCAAAAACCGAGAACATATCAACTCACGATTGTCGCATCTCATCGATTTACGGCGAACCCCAAGATCCAATCTCGCTGCCCAAGACCGGCGCCAAGACTCTGTGCTCAGGGACGCCGATGCGCGGTTGCAGGCGCTTACTGCACAGTCGGTTAAACCTCGCCGCCTGACCAGACTCCTATTTGAGCCGAACGCACAACTTTGCCCGATGCGCAACTTTGGACCTTGCGATGACCCGGATGCCTCTCATTGAACGGCCCAAGTTTTGCAGCTCGAGAAAAGTTCTGAGGCTCCTGTCGTTTGGACTTTGGATTCGGATCAGGCGGCCAGGTGACCGAAGCTGCAATAAGTGATCGACACGCTTCCTCAAAGCCATATTGCAGAACCAGCATAAGGCGCCAATTTCGAGACAAAGCATACCAAGTTGCGGATGATCCATCCCTTCAGCGCTCACCTTAGGTAGACGAAGCGGGGCATTCCCTCAGTCTGAGAGTTGCTCCTCAATGAAGTTCGCCGCTTGCCGCACCGTCGTGATCTTCTCCGCCTTCTCCTCATCCAGGCTGATGTCGAACGCCTCCTCGAGGGCCATCATGATCTCGACCTGTGCAGAGGTTTCCGGTTAGAGTCCGCGCCCAAGGTTCCGTTCAGATTCCGCTCCACTTTCAGTTCAGATTCTGCCCCGAAACCTAGCGCTTTCAGACGTTTGGGGACCTTGCTCCTCATCCGCAGAACATCTCAGCAGTTTTGCAAAAAACTTTTGCTCGCTTTAGGGGACCAAACGATCTTGAGCGCCAGATCTGGGCAGCACGAGTCAAGGCCCAATAAATCAGACAGTAAGACCAGACGACCTTTGACTTGCGACAAGGTAAGTGGGTCAAGCTTTGTTGTATGCATGCCTGCGACATGATTCCCACCTTTTGACAAATCGTGAGTGTTTACAGTGCTACCTGGATCCGTACCCCAGCCAAAAGCAAGGCCGAACCGTCTGATTCTTCGCTAACACACTGCTTGATTCTCGCAGACCCTCTCCTCTCAGATCCGTATATCATGTGCTTACATCATGAACTTCGGGATTGCCACATCCTTTTCGCTCGGATTCCAGACAACTCGCAAGAGGGTCGAATTGAGGAGTTCCCTGAGTGTCTAGTTAGTAACCCCATCCTCAACACCGTGTTCCCATGTCGTCGTTAAATGGTCGCTAGGAAGGTCCCTGTAAAAGGTTGCTTGAAACCTGCACCGTGCAACGCCTCATCCATCGCTTCTCTTCTGATCTTACGGGCCTTCTCCTCCTCCTTTTCGTGCTCTCGACTTTCAAACGCTTCCAAAATTGATCGCTTACACTCCGCAAGGCTTGGGTTCCCCGTCAAAAGGAAGTGGGATTGGTTAATACAGCATCTGCCGAGCTGGAACATCTTGTTGTAAAGTCACTCACAGTGTCCAAAGAGTCCGCCCCCAGGTCCACGAACTTCGAGTCCGCCGGAACGTCAGCAGGGTCTTTTGCTAGCTGCGTGGCGATGATCCTCCGCACGTCGGTAAGCGTAGCATCAGAAGCCTGCACAAAATAGTCAACTGTCGCGCGTGAGTGGCTGCCTCTGTCACCGTGTCATTAGATTGGAGCCGATCCGATTGAGTTATGCATTAGAATCCGAACTTCCTGTATGAAGCAGTCTTATGAAGACGGTGTCCATAGTTCGCTGACAGCAATCAACGTGGTTACTGGCTGTAAGTGGGGCGCTTATACCACAGCGTTGTGCTGGCAGTTGGTTACCCCAACGTCCAACAAAATCGCTTAACCCAACTTCCAATAAAGTTGGTATTTGTCCAACTTCCAACAGACTTGG
This sequence comes from Klebsormidium nitens, assembly GCA_000708835.1. Lineage (NCBI taxonomy): Eukaryota > Viridiplantae > Streptophyta > Klebsormidiophyceae > Klebsormidiales > Klebsormidiaceae > Klebsormidium > Klebsormidium nitens. The sequence goes on along the minus strand of DF237162.1, from coordinate 95,788 downwards.
TTAACCCGACTTCAAACGAAGTTGGTTATCCGACTTCCAACTAAGGCTGGCGATACTAATAGGGTCGGCACAGAGCAAGAGCTTTCACAGACTGTATTGAGCTTAGAGGCCAGCAGGCTTCCCCTGCTAATAAGGACTTTGGGATACAAAAGGCCCTGCAGACTTTTCGGTGTTGTCAGCTTGTATGCCCATCCAGGTGCCTGGCTCTTTCAGTCAACTAACACCTGTGGCAAGCGCCAAAAGAACCTCAAGGTCCCAAGAAGCATCAGAGAAGCGTGATAGCCCTTCGAATCAGCTGACAAAAAATCTCGTTTTGGCAAACCAGCTGTCATTCAAGAGAAGTATTTCTGCATGACCATTTTGAGTGTTTCACGGTCCTGATCAGTATCGGATACATTATGCGAACCACGTTGCAGGCAATAAAAAGTAGACCCATGCATCTTCAACAGTGGTCTGACAGAGATGTTCAGTCAGTATTCTGCTGCCTGGTTCTCTACTCTCGAAAAGATCTGATTCCACGTATCTTTCTTTGAGGACGCGAACTCATAAGCTCACAGTCTTCAGCTTCTAACCACATCGGGAAGGCAAACACCTGAAGCATTCGGAAGCGCTGACCTGCTTCCGCAAATCTTTCTTTGAGAGCAGGAAGATATAAGCTCACAGTCTTTAATCTCTAATCACATAATAAGGGGAATTCCTTTCGTAATTGGAACCTAAACGATCAACAGACCAACGTATAAGAACAGCATCAACCATATTGAAGAGGCTTACCGCCCTGGCGACGATCTTGTTCCGAGCGGAACTCCTGTCATTGTAAAGTTGCCTAGCGGGGGTAGGAGCTATGCGCTGGGGTGACCGCAGGCTAGCGGGAGCTCTTGACGTGGGATGCCGGTTCTGCCAGAAAAGGACTATCAGGTTCACATTGATGGATCTGAATGAGTGCGTTGAAAGGGAGATCAAGCGAGCTCGACAAAAGGTAATCCAGCACAAAATCAGCATGGCGATGGACGGAGTGAACAAAGCAACTGTGACGGGATGCTTGAGGCAATCAAGGAGGTGATTGGTTGGAGACTGTTAATAGAAGCTGCCATCATTGCTGAGAGTTCTCAGAGCCAGGGGCTTCTTGCTGCTTTTGTACCATCGGACTTACTTGTGAAGAAGTTGTGAGCACGGCAGACTTTAATCCCACTGCTCCTGAAAGCGCGCTTGCCAGAGTAATTGACGCCATAGCCTGGGATTGACCTGCAATCAAGCGTAAATTCTGATAACAAAAGCCAGGAAACGAAGCCAGGAGGGGCAGCTATGCAAAACGATGGTGGCACTAAGTCCTGAATCTTCCAAAAGGCTTCCCCAGTTCAACTTGATGGCACAACCATTGAACCAGGAATCTTAACAAAAGCTGCGGACTGCTGCCAAAAAGCTCCTCACTGCAGATCGTGAGGCTCGCAACGACAGTCATGGGGGCAGGGTTGGAAGGCAATAGCTTCAAGCTTCGCCTGGATCACTTACCTGGCTGACTTCACTGAGAGAAGTGGCGCTGGTGAGCCTGTGATGTATCGCCTAAAGTTACATGAATAGGGCGCCCTTGAAGATCAATCGATTGCCATTTCATCCAAGCAAGGGCAAGAGAACTGCAGCTGCAAGGAGGGCTTGCCATTCGGCAGATGGTTCGACGCCCTCACGGAATTCGTTCGCGTCAACTTGTAACGCTCTAGGAACAAAGGGTGAGGCGTTACAAACACGGGAGCGACCCAGCTCATTGAATCGATCAGACTCTTCGGAAAAGACTCTATGACTACAAGGGTGGCAAGTTATCTCATCAAGTTTCCAGAACTTGAAAGCCTGACGCTTTCTCATGTGGCACAGACCAGAGGAGGCTTTGTGCAAGTAGGAGCTTACCGTGCAAGTTGAAGTAGGAGCTTTTGTGCAGATAAGATACTTTGATACAGTTGTTTTTGATAGGTATTCAGAAGTGTCTGGCGCCATGTCGGTGGCAGGTGCAAAAGCAATCTATCTTTGCACTGGGCTTTTTTGTAGGAATTGGAATGAGGGTTTGCGTTTCCCTGCTAGCCAACAACTTTCTTTGCAAACAAGTACCTTGGGGTTCAGCCAACACAAGCCTGCGGGGTTGAAAAGATTGGAGATCAGTCATAAGAGTTCAACGAATGAAAGTGAGTTGCGATTTGTTAGGAATGGCTTTCAACTCATATCTACAAAACCTTTGAAACGTTGGTCTAAAGTGAAGGGGCTCTCAATACCGTCTGCCATTGCTACACCACTGAGTGCCCCTGTCAAATCGTCCGAAACTCCCCCGCCCTTTGTCAAAGAACTTCAAATCAACTCTCAGGCACTTCCCCCTTTCCCCCCACTGTTCAAAGAGAGGTTCGACGGCCTTCCCCTCAGTTCAGACGGAGACGCTGCGTCCGAGGAGTTCATCACCAGGGCGCACGAACTGGCAGTTTCTTGGCTGCCGGCGGACGTCCGAACTAGACTGGAAACCTTTCTGCACGACAGCAGCGGCCCGTCTGTTCTGGTCGTCCGAGGACTACCTGTGGACAGCGACCCCCCTCCGACGCCATATGCGGTTGGGAACATGTCCGCAAAGCCGGGGAAGGTTATGAGCGAGGCATGGGTGCTGGCAGTGGCGAGACTAATAGGGCAGCCGGTGACTTATCAGGTGGGGGTTTGTTTTTGGTCAGAACTATGTTCCTTTTCAGGCGGCTTCTGCGGAAGAATGAAGTCTCTTTGCAAATTGATGCCTGAAGAAGATGGTGGTTTCTTGAAGTTCTTAAATTCACATTGTGTCAATTAGATACTATCTTGTTGCATTACGGTTAGATCCCGAAGGGTATTGCTCAGGGGTCTGAGAGTAACAATTTCAGTTGATCCCCAATCCGCCCAGCAATTTTAAGGTCCATCTATGAAACATCGCAGAGTAGGTTTGTGCTGTCAAAAGAATATTCAAGAGCGTTTGTCTAGGACACTTGTAGAGGGATTGCCCTCCTAGCAATAGGTTGTTGCAACCTCATGGTTCATGGATTCCAATCAGCCCGTACACGGAATTGAAAGAGAGCTGAAATTTTTGCACCCGAACATCTGCCTTCCTCTCCCTTCTCTCTAATGTGGGTTGATTCATCCTGCATCAGCTGTATTCAAAAGACAGGCATCTACACAAGAAATGTTTGAAAAGAGACTCCCTGGACATATCTGTAAGACCAGCATTTGCTGGTAGTTTCCTTAACACTCTTTTCCCGCTGCGCAGACTTTGGTTAAGCGGGGCATGGCTGGCGGGTTAGTGTGTGACCTGACTCCTAACCCAAATTCAATAGATAAGGTCGCCTTTGACGGGTGCAAGAAAGTGCTGGATCTGCATCGAGATTTTGCAGTCACATCTGAAAAGGTGAGACTAAAACGTACAGCTGGCTGAGAGCTCTTACCTGTTAGAGTCTGACTTATCAGATGCGATCATCAAAACCTCTTATGAAGCGGTGATTGATGTGGCTGGGTCTTATTAGAGACAGGAGAATAGAGAATCTTTGTGGTTGTTTTAAAGAGGGGTTCTTTGTAGGAGCATTCGTTTAGCTCGTAGCTTGCAGAACCAGTGAATATGGATCGGTGGTTGTTCTCTCAGATGGGTTCTGGAACTCTTCTGGAGAGTCAAAAAGGTGTCTTCTTAGAGGCTAACTATTTGCAGTATAGTCCGAGGTTTGTACAGATTGCCACAGGAGCTCTGATGCTCTTACCGTGACAGACAGGCTAGCTCTATTTGTGAGCTCCCCTAAGCAATCTCGATCTCAACGAGCCTGATAACACCATTGTTTAAATTTAAACAACCTTGAATCCGGGTACCAAATAACACATTCCGGCGTTTCCTCCTGAGTGCCCCCCCAAACCAAGGAGGTCGTGTGTTCCATATTCGTTCTGACTTCGCTGCCGCTGTACGTGTTTCATCATTTGCATCGTTAATTTGCCCAAGAAGTACCCTTCGACAAACAATGATTGAGGCTCTCTTTGAATCAGGAAAGCCTTGGTCTTAAATCTTTGCCCTTTATGCTTGTGGCTGCCTGCGAAGTCCATCTCAGTAGGCTATCTACAATTTGGCCGTCCGCCTTTTTGCCTTTGGTGACTCTGCTCAATCGCCGAACCACAAACTGTACCCAGTCACTGTCGACTCTGTGGTTTGCCTGGCCCTCAGGTAGTCTCTTTGCAACCAGACGGATCTAAAACCGAACCCGATCAAACTCTGTTTTCGATGTCTGCCCCTGCTTCTGTGGATTGTTCTTTAGCAAACAGCCAGAGACTGATTGCATCAGTAAAGCTGCCTCCCATCTTGCGGTTTCCGTTTACTTGTCTTTTCACCTGTTTGCAACAGTCGTGACTTGAACCTGTTGCTTTGAAGGTGTGTTCCTCTTTAAGTTTCGCTTCAGCCTTAGTACAACCATACCAGCCAGCCAGCCGCACAATATCCCTTATCAATCACCACGGCTGCCCCTGTTTCCGCTTTTCGCTCCTACTTTTGAGGTTTCAACCCTTCTCAAACGAAGGTCACTTGCTCTTCCAGATTGTAGCTGACGCCCTCCTCCTCATTGGCGTTCGGGGTGACCCCCGGAAGGAGGCCCAGACCACCGTTTGCGATTTCCGCGCGCTTCTAGCTGCCACGTCACCATCTGACGTAAGCATCCTCCGCAGTGAACCGATGCGGTGGAATTTTGGGAGCGCGGCCAACAACAGCTTCGCAGTTGCAGAAAAGTTCCTGATCACCGGGCCCGATTCCAACCCGCTTGTGAACATCTTTGAGGAGAACATTCTTCCCGTCGGGGCGGCGAGCCTTAAGGGTTCCCCTCAGCTTTTGGAAGCCTATGCGAGGCTTAAAGAGACGGCGCGGCAGTTAGCGGTGGGGGTGTGGTTGGATGCGGGAGATCTGCTTATTGTAAACAATAGTCGAGCCGCGCACGGTCGTACTGCATACACTGCCGTGTTTGATGGGAGTGACCGGTGGGTGCAGCGGGTATATGCAAAAAGAGAGTTGGTTGGATGCCCGGGCGAGCCCCCGAGCAGGGTATTGCGCTTTGCTTCCTAGAAGGGAAGGAAGTGTGTTTGGCAAACTGCCTGGGGTTCTGAGCTTCACCGAAGATCGTGGGCCGCAATAACCCAGATTAGCTAGGTACGGACCACCATGGCACTAGCTCGAACTCAATTCTTTATGCATTAAGCTAGCTTCAGTATGCCAACGCTTCCTAGGCTCTTTGCTTATCAATTAGTTGTTTGACAAGGTGGATGGCTTCAACACTTCCATAACATTCAAGTGCACTCACGTTATCGACTGTGACAAGTCCAATCATGTCCAATCATGTCGCTCATCTATCATCACATCGTTCAGTACTCTCATGACATGGCTGGCCTGCCGAGGCCTGAATCAGAGGCGATTGAGCAGCCCAGTATTCTGTATGTATCCATCAAACGCATCACCTTTGTTCTCAACGTGGCCGACCTGGAAGCTGCAAGCAGGTTGATGCACGGTAATAAGCTCGTGACTGAGTGCCGGCAGCGCGGGGGCAGCGCGCGCATCACAACTTGAAAGCCCGAGGCGCGGGCCGCGCACGCGTCCGGATGCGTCGCTGCGGCGCGCGGCGCAGCGCTCATGAGTGACCCGGGTACTCGTCCGAGCGCCTCCGTCGGACACTGGTGCCGCGCCCGGCCGCCCGTGCCGCCACGCGCGACTCAGGAGGCCCCGGCTCGCGGGGCAAGTTTTGTACGTTGAACTTTTTGTTTGCGGCTTCATGCGGCTTTAATTGCTTTGCACCAGGCTAGCTCTCGAGTCTCTCCTGCACTTGCCAGGCCAGTGTTGATCATCCTTGTTGCTACGCTTTCTCCTGCTGTTGGCCCCAGAATCGTTCTGTTCCAAACGCTGCAGCCTCCCTGCATCACAAGTGCTGCACTTATCGCAGGATGGCACAGGCAAGCGCCGTCCAATTGGTGGATGTCAGCAGAACAATGCTAAGTGCGGCTCAGACAGGGCTTGGGGGAAGCGGCATTCAGGGGTGTCCAGCAATGTTAACGTTGTCAGGGAGGACGTCTGATGGAGTCAGAGCACGGCAATGTAACAGCGTTTTTGGGCGCCAGACACGGAGGATTGTCTGGGGACAGCATCGTGCGGAACGTTCAAGGGAGGCCCCTCCAAGGTGCCTTAGTTCTGAATCTCCGGAATACAAGCTGCAGAAAGTAGAAATAAATGCTCCTGCAAGAAGGACAGCGTTGCTCTTGGCAGGGGCTGCCTTCTTTTCAAGTCTGACTGCATTGGTGGCTGATCAGAGCACGGCGCATGCGGCCCCGGTTAAACCCCCAGCTGTAGAAGAGGTGCCGGAGATTGTGAAAGGTGAGTGACATGCTGTGACATCAAAGTTTGGGGAGCCCTCCTGCAGTCCTGACCAACAAAGGTTTACATTTTGGTTGTTAGTTTCTACGAGGCGTTTTACTTCCCTTTATGGTATAGACTTCATTCTGTGAGACATGGAAGGATTCGCCGGTAGCCTTCACGGCTGGGAGAATTGGAGAGAGCTTGGATATGAGAAAAGTTTATCTATTGTAGGCAGGAGCACCTAACCTGTGGAGATCGGTCAAAAACTTGACTTCAGCTTGGCGGTTCACCATGAGCACGCCGATCACACACGCCTTGTAATACATGCCCAGTGACATTTGTGGCCCCGTCCGCTTCTGGATGTTTCTTTGGACTGTCCGCTTCTGATTGAAGTTGACTGCATGAATTGCTGGTTGGCTCACCATTGATCTTCGAGCTCCCCATGGCAATCAGAGGGCGGGGCTTTTGCGCCTGTTTGAACAGATTATTTGGGGCTGAGTGCAGAGCGCAGATTGAGAGCCGCGGTGGTAGTGTGAGTTCACACAGTGTTTTGCAACTTCACAATGGGTCATTCGTATGTGCAGAGATGCTTGAGAGATCGAAACTGAACAAGGCAAAGTATGATAAGGAGGTGAGGCAGACCCTGAGCCCAGTTCTCATTTGGAGATACAGCTGTTAGGACTCCTCCAACACAGAGAAAAAAGCAGAACTAGTCATGCAAAAGTTGTTTGTGATGAGTTGCAAGCTGCTCAAGGAGGCTGCTGAATTTGAGTGTGCTCGCTTCGTTTAGCGCCACGAAACTGTTCCATGTACTGCCTGAAGAAGGTTGTGTGTTTAATGCAGCGTTTGGACGATTACAACCGAAGAAACTTTTCTGACTACTTTGAGTTTACCACGGTAAGTCTGTGTTTGTGAGAGGTTATTCGCAACGCCTTCTAGGTTTCTCTGCTGGCCTGATCAAAGGAGTGCAGGAAGCTTGGATGTGGCAGCGATATGGCTTGTTGATAGTCTGTTGGTACTCCCACTTTGGTCATTCGGTAACCTCCCAGTGACCTTCTTCTTGTTTGTAAGTGCAGGGTTCAAAAAACCCCAAGAAAATGACGGAGACTGATAAGGCCATGTTGAAATGGTTAGAGGCAAACAGGAAGAAATAGAATAAAAGCTTGACCATCGTCCATACTTGTTCCACAGCTCAGTGAGCTTCTGCTGGACTTCGTTTGGTGTTGTTGCAATTGACCGATACTTGAGCTTTGCTGCTTATTGTTGGTGAGCCGTGTTGATAGGTAGGTGCTGTTAGGCAGCTGGCAGGTCGGGCAGGGCACATCAATGACCATTCCCTCGAGTGTATGTACTTAAATAGACATCAGAAGTATTTGTCAAGAATTATGCCCAAATATTGGCGAACAGCGGCCGCGCTGTTGTGTATTTCTAAGCTCCTTGCTTGCATGCATGTAATCGAGTGCCCCCGCTAGCCGCCAAAACGGCACTCGCACATGGGAGTTATATGTATATGGTGCCGCGGCACCGCACTATACCTTCTGCAAAAAGATGAACAATGCGCGGGGCTAGCCAGCTGCGGCCGCATGCATCATGTACATGTTTGCAATCAATCGTGCATCTGGCATGCATGACAAACCCAACATGCAGGCCCACAGTGCAAAATGTACCAAGAGTATAGGACCTGATTTTGTGGGGGCATACCTCAAGATTCGATTTAAGGGGGCATGCAGCAGTCAAGATTTGACTGTTGACCTACGTGACAGCATGCAACGTCGTCGAGAACGATGGCAACTATACCAGATTACTAGAACATACCTGCAAATTTCCGAGAATTGAACATTACGGCATAGATAATTGTGGTAGGATCCGAGTGTATCAAGTTACTATCAACTCCAACATGCGCAGAAACCATAATCAATTTGATTGCATTGGAGACAATGTTTGTTTGCAGATGGTAACTTCCAATTTATTAACGCCCTTAGCCACCATGGCCGTGGAGCACATGGAGCAGATCAACGGACGAGAAACTCGAGGATACCTCAAGCTTCCTATACTTGAGACTCAGACTCTGACCTGTCTATCCTAAAGTACAACAAGCAATGGGCTTGCATCTCTCCTTGTCTCTATCCTTAGTTATATACATCCCTATATGCTAACCTGTACCGCGCTTTTGAACACCTGTCGACTCAGGACACTGAGCAACGACACCTGCGCTCACTCTCCACAAACAACAGACCGCCACTCAATGAGAGGCTGACAAAACGGCTTCTCTACCACATCAATGTGATGTCTAAAATTCGTTCCGGGTAGGAGCTCTACGCTTGCTTCTGGATAGGAGCAGCTCTAAGGTTGGCTGTGAATAGCCTAACTCAGCAGCAACTCTGCCGTGGCTGCCTGCTCATGTTCAATGAACCCACCACTAACCAGGGCCTGCTGCGGCGTCTGCACCGTTTGCTGCTGCCACGTCGAGTGACTGAAACCGTGCTTCATGTTGCGCACAAACACCACGAAGTTGCGCCAGTTCTCAGGCCGGAACAGCCGCTCGCTCATCCGCAAAAACGTGAAGGAGTGCATCGGCTCGTGTGTTGGCACGCCCTCGACTCGCAGCCGGGACTTTTGCACCACCTGCTCGAACGCCGCCTCGTCAAATCGGGGCAGCGCATTCTCTCCCGACAATCGTGTCCCCGCCTGAACAGCCGCCGTCACCAACTGCCGGTACAGCCCCTCAGGGGAACACGCCGCATACGGGGGCTGCTCAATGTCCTGCATCTCGATGCACGTGAAGTTGAGCGTCGCCCCGTGCCGCGCAAACATGCGCGCAATCTTGACATAGCCGTCCCGGAACACCGTGTTGTAGTAACCGCTCGTCAGCTCTGCAGCGTGCGACCACGTCTTGTAGTGCCAATGGATCCCCGCAATCTTAGCCGCGATCGTTGTCCCGGTGCCCCTGAACACCGCCGCCGCCCGCCCCAGAACCCGGTCCCCATGCAAAATCAGCGAGTCCGAGTACCACTGCAGAAAGAACCGTCCGTAGGGGGAGTTCCAGGACCCATGCTCGTGGAAGAAACCGGTCTCATCCGGCCACCCGTTGTACCGCCCGGCGTCATGCGGACCGCTCTGGCCCCACTGGGGTTTCTGGATGGTTTCCGCGCAGGCACGCAGGTTTGCAAGCATGTACTTGTCATAGCACTGGAACTCGCCGATGCCGGGGAAGCGCCACATTTCGCTGCTCTCGGGGTAGGACGGGTAGCGCAGCTCGCCAGCAGGGCCAAGGCCAATCTGGATCTCCTGAAAACAGCAAAAACGAAGATGATTAGATAAGATGAAGTGAACCTCTCTAAGCTGACCAGGAGCCAGTTGTCCAACTGAATACGGAAACCGTCTCACAAATAGCTCTGTCGCCCCAAGCACCGTCTCGGGACCAGTCGCGTGCTGCAAAATGCGGAACATTTATCGTGTTTTCTTCACTGGAAAAAGGACGCCACAAAAGGGGGCTGACATTCAATCAATATGCTCACAGGCAGAGGTTCTGAGGTTACTCAAGGACGTCTTCGAAATGCTCAGATAGGGTTTAGAGATGAGGTTATGATGAACAAGCTATCGGCCTTATAACTCTGAAATTCCAGGCCAGTTTACAGAAGCTCCTAAAGAATCAGTGGTGGGTTGCGCTCAAAACTGAACATAAGATGCAAAGGGTTGATGCGCAGGTGGGATGGGTAGGAGCTTAGCATCATCCAGACTCAACGGAGTGAAGATGTGACCATCACATTCAAATCCTTCAGGAACACACAGTGTTTGCGTTCTTCCAAAATTACTGTCTTCTCAACCAACGCAAAGATCCTGCTCTTGTAGCAACGAAACCAAAAAGCAACCCCACCTTTCCCCCTCGCAGAGAAGGGGAAGATTTCAGACACAACTCAGGAAGAACCACTTACCGTGATGGTCTCCCCCAGGTAGTCCGTAAACTCGTCCTTGAAGCTCCTCATGAAGTCATGGTAGCACTGAATGGGCGTTCGCCCCCTCAGCAGCGCCCACGTGTCCACTCCCAAGGACAGGTACTCAGAATTCCTCCGCCCCATCTGATCCGTGTACACCAGATCCGGGTTGTCGTCAATGCAATCTTGGATCCACTCAGGAAGCGGGATCCTGCAGAAATTGGTGTGGCAAAGTCAGACAGCTGGAAGCGGGAGGTAGCTGATACTGAAACAAACCTGAAGCAGAGAAATTGGAGAGTCTGCCTTGAAAATCATGCTCCGTCGGCTGTGGAAAGGCAACCCTTCATTTTGATACGCACAACAGCTCTTTCATCTCTCAACAAGATGATAATGAACAAGCAAACCGTTAGGGCAGCGTCAGACTTTGAGCAGAGGCTCCTTTGAAAGGAGGCATTCGCTTTATCAGCACCTCAGACTCACGCAGGCAAAAGCACATCGTACCAAAATCTGGGGCAAAATATAGAGGCTTGCAGTGACTCACTGGACGTGGTCCCCGACATTGCCCCCACAGGCATGGAACGACATCACCGCTTGCAGCTTCAACCCCGACTCCTTGACCAGAGCGAACAGCTCGCGGTAAGCTGACCACCGGTACTCTTTCGGAGTCTCTCCCTCCACAATGCCCCACCTAACACAGGCAACACAGCTGAGCGTTAGTCCAAGCTCAGAGTTTCCACGCCAGCTCCACCTTGGGGGGGAGCTGGGGGGAGCTGACTAGTCTGGTCTGAGCCTGTTCTGCAAATTGGTCATATTGCACTTCGCAAGCGGTCAAATGGCATTCCTTCTGAGCACCAGATGGGGCAGTGTGAGCTGTAGAGCTCAGTACCCCTGCTCACTTTCAACATCTACTGCATTCCTGCTGCCATTGCACCCCAAGGAAGCTTGCTGACCACGGCAGCCAACAACTGGCTCACAAGAGAACACCTGGGAGGGCAACATTGCAGCGAGCTGACTACAGCGCGGCAGGTCGAGGATCTCCCAGCAGATTTGTTGCAAACCAACCACATGCTTCATAAAAGGTGCAGGCTGCAGCAGCGGGCACGTTAGCTCACCAGACGTCCACCATGACGCCCTCAACCCCCGCGCTCTTCAGGGCTATGAGACTCGCTCGCAGTGCCCGTGGTCTGTTGACTGTGTTAGACATGGTTATGGAGTCCAGAGGCAGCATAATATATACAGGAACAGGACCCTGCAACCACAGTTGACAACTCATCAACAGATGTCCTCAGGCTCAGTTGAGAACCCATTTTCAAGATGACTGGTGTCTCGCGGCTGTTTGACTTTCTGACAGCTCTTCTGAGGTGTCGTGGGTCACCCTCAGGTCTGGCGCAATTACGAAGCTCCAAGTATGTCCACACAGGCAGTAGCTTTGAACGGATATCTCTGGTCACCAACCTCAAAGCAAGCAATTATGCCAACAATTCCCTCATGTGCTGAGCATCACTTCACTGACTGTCTGCAACTTTGCAACGGATGGCCGAGCACAATCATTCTGTTGGGGTGAGGCTAGCCATGCATCTTACATTGGAAGAAGGGGTCTGCCATCTCGTCAGGCCATCCTCCGAAACACTGCGCCAAAACATCTCATCCGTGCTGCTAGGCTTCAACCTGGGCTGGCCAATGGGGCCACTCCCCTCCCCCAGATACTCCCTCACCACATCTGCACTGTCTCTACTCAACCCTAGGCCTGGAAACTGAACCCCAGCCAAAGGGGGCGGCCTGGCACTCCCTGGTCTCTCCTCTGTGAAACTTCTCAGGCGGCTATGCAACTCGTCGTGCAAATTCTCCTGCTCCCAACGAGCCTGGCAGTACCCCTTCCGCAAGGACACACCCCTCTTCCTACTTTGCAACGGTTGAGACAACGGGTTTGGACCGCAAGACCTGTAAAATTGGGGCCCAGAGGACACGCGAGCGCTGAAAGACAGACCATCTGAGGCCCCGCTCGAGCTTGCCCCGCTGTGACTCGTGAGGCGGCTCGAGAGGGCGTGGTCCGCCAAGGGGACGCAACCCGCCTGCGCCATGGCGATGCCTTCAGCAGATTTGATCACTCAACCTCACCCCTCTCCAAGCTATTCAGTATTCTTTGCAAAACAAGATTCAAAACAAACTCGGATCACTTTATCTGCCCTTGCCGTCACGGCTGCATCATGCCGCCATGATTGTTGATCTCCTCCTAATGGCTCCCCTTTTTCCTGATCGCGCTCCTCTCTCGCTGACGAGGCAGAAGAAGCAGTTGAACGGCGCCCCCTCTCTCTCTGTCTGAGTCAGCTTTGACACTCACATGATGATCTTCGGAGTTGCTCAGACGGCGCGTCCGCTGCGCGGGGTACACTTTTCTGCATGTTCGTACCGCGCAATTTTGGGATCCATCTTATTTACACCCAATTACAAAACGCGCATTTCGCAGAAGTCGGAGCGCAAAATAGCAGCCCCGAAATCTGGTTTTGGCGGGGGTGCGCCTCCCCTGCGGAAACGCATCCCCCTTCAAAAGTAGGGCGAGCGATGGTGTCCACGAATCTTCTTTCGCCGCGAGCACTTTATCCACTTGGTCTGAGGTTGTGGGTTCGCTCCCACTTCCCGGCCACTTGTCGACTCCAGTCACACGCACCACGCGCTCTGTTCGACGGGCCACGTTTTATTATTTTGCCAAAGATCCCGGCTTGTTTGAGTGGCCCCCGAGCGAGGCATTGCCCGGTGTTTGGGGACCGACTGCTCCGTTGCACCCCATGTCGGCCCCAAGTTTCAAAGCTCGGTGCTCGGCCCCCGGGCCGAACACAGACGGGGGGGGAAGATGACCGCGGATATCATGTCGGAGCGGATCCTAGGATGATACGATTCCTTTCAGGTGGGTACCGTACGGTACGGCATGTTTACTCCACATCAACCGGTATTCTGGTACTGTCTGCAACGGTACGTACGTACCTAGTACGCGCCGGTAGCTTCATTGCCTCGAAGTTAGATTAGGTGACGTGCTGCCATTATACTGGTGTTCGAGAACGATCCTACCAAACCGTCTTTCTTTTCCCCTCTACCTAAGTTATGCAGCGAGGATAATTCATATCATGCTGTGGCTTGTAAAACAAAATCAACATCGTCCAATGCTGCACCGCCTCAAGTGAATTCAGCGCATGCTTTTCAACTTCATCCATGACTTGGCTAGGATGCTAGAGGGTCGATTTGGATCGAGGTTTCCAGAATTTAAAAGAGAGTAGATCCAAAGTATTGAATTAGGCAAGAGGGCCATAAAGGATTGCTGATTCATCGTGTAGCCACTTGTTTGCATTTCCGTGCAAGGTCCCAAGGCCTCCGCATATAATCTCGAGCGGGGCTGATCCACAAGTGCAGTCAATTCGGTCTCATCATCATGCCTCACCATAAGAATGGCCATCATAATAGCGAGGATGCGGCTTGCTTATAGTGTTCGTATATCGTTTCATCCAGACAATCGACGAAACAAATAGAACGTCTCTCGCTTACTCTGACTAATCCTTGTATCTTCGTCCACATACACAGTGCTCCACTCAACCGACTGACGCAGAGGGCCGGGGACTGGTAGCTGTACCTGCAAAGAGATTCTCCAACGTTTTCCCAAACTGATGCAATCCAAACTGCCTAATCGAAACGTCTGCTGCTCTTGCGGTAACCATAGACTTAATGTGCCTTTTCGCAATAAGGCAACTTGAATGACGCTACTCGTTTGCAAACTTAGCATCAAGAAAGGAAGCATGACAAACGCGAATGCCATTTTGAAAAATGCGGCTCATATCTGTCGATGTTGACCGCACGGGAGCACGCTCGCTTGTCTCACCTGAGGAACCCCGTGTAGTTTCCGGCCGAACAACTCCAACGGCTGCGCAGAGAAGCTCTCGAAGGAGACGGAGGCGCTGTCGTCATCATGGTCCTCCCATATTCCTTGCACAGAAATCTCGAACGTCCCTAGAGTGCCCAGCCTGCAAATATCGGTGCATGGGGCTGTCACTGGAAAACTAGGTAACTCCATAGCCGTCATGCTCACGTCATTTGGGCTCGTCGTATTGTAGTATCTGGATGCTCTAACACTGAGCGGACCATAGAGCCTGGGAAGTAGATTGAAAGGAAGCGAAGCCCGTGAAAAGTGGCTTCGCTTGGCAGAAATACAAAGATTCTGTCAATCGCATGGAGTACCTGAAAAGCATCACTTGTCGATATTGGTGGAATAGACGTATGCTGAGACTAAGGTAGTCAACGTCGAGAGAAGGAAGTTGCCTGCTTCGGGCAATTTCCGACGATCGATGGAAGCGGAAGGCCAAAACACTGGTGCACGTTCCTAACGACGCCCCACTCGTTGTTCCCCTGCAGACTTTCTGACATGATCCTGATCGGACTTGGATTGCTACAATGATAAACTTCAAACGAGCGCCGACCAAACACAAAAACGTCCAAGCCGGATCCGCACTTTTGGCGTCCCAACCTACACAGACGGCCCAAACAGTCAACGAGGAATGAGGTTCACGTTTCTTTGGCTGGGATTCCTCGTCGCATTTCTTGTCTTACACTGAAAGAGACACGGCCAAAATCGACGAAGAAGGGTCTCACGTTACTTTCGCTGAGTTCTCTGCCACCCGGACCGGCGCCGGCTGGGGCACCCCGGTGGCGCCACTGCCCTGCGCCCGTGACGTCACCCGCTGCAGGATGGTGTCCATGGCGAAGGAGGGGAGGAGGTCGGTGAGCTGCCCCGGGCTGAGGCCGCGCGTTTCAAGGGGCTCTGTGGAGTAACTGCGAGGGCGGAAAAACAAACCGGGTCAGAGGCTGGTTACGAACTCTTATGATTGAAAGAACTTAAGGTTGAAAGGGAGGGAGGACGTCGGT
>DF237162.1:50085-64147 GCA_000708835.1 Klebsormidium nitens | reverse complement strand
GGGCAATAAATTTGTCATTCAGTTCATATAGATGGGGCCCCATGCTCAAGGGCAAAAGTTGTCTCAAAGAAAAGTTACATGCAAGACATTGTATTTCCGGTCATGTGCATGAGTCTTTTCAATTTTTGTCCGGTCGAAACAGCGCAAAAGTGAACTGCGCAGTATGCATGGATGGCAGATATTGTAGGAAACCGTAGAAAACTGAGATATCAGGTGCATGCAATGCGTGCCAAAGTTATCCAACAATGTTACTCAATCTGCAAGGCTCTATGCCACTGCCTTTGATTGCACTAGCTTAGCTGCGCTGCGCCACCTATGCCCACCTCTAGCAGTATCTTTATATGCTCTAGAGTTACAAGAGGCAATAGCTGCTGGTTATGCGCTACAATAAGTTGTCTTTTATCCATCTGTACCCGACGTTCTGCGTGCTTAATAGCCCTGAGTGTACGAGACTGTCAATGTGTCAACCGGGTCGCCTATGACCCTGCGTGAGTTGCTATGCCAGTAAACCTTACAGTACCATAACTCTTGGTTCCACCTCGTCGATTTCAGCATGGCAGGGACCACAAAGGCCAACATATACAGTGCCGGCAGCAACGACCAGGCTAACTAATGTCCGCCCTATGATCGCCGAGAAGCGAGTGACTAAGAAATGACTGACCCATTTGAACATAGCAACGCCGGCTCTCCAAAGTGCTTCGGTGTCAATTCCGGTAGACGGGACCAAGGCCAAAGAGGACGAAACGCCACAGCGAAAGCATCAAACCCAATGCCAGCAGCCCAAAGAACCCCCCCGCAGCCAGCATGGCCGATTGAAGATACCACGGCTGGCGCTTCACGAATTGCTTCCACTTCTCCTCAAGCGCATCATAGGTGCCGATGGTGGCTTGCCTCGCAGAGACGTGGGAAGTGAGAAGACCCGCTGAAGTGCGCGCCTCTTCAGCGACAATTTTGGCCTGGCCCTTGACCAGATTCTGAACGATCTTGAGCCCTTCATCCCCCCCCAAGGCATCAAAGACCTGCCTGATTACCGCCTGGGTAGCAGCGCCGGCGTACTCGTGAGTTCGCTCATGCTTAATTTGATCAGGGGGGGCGAGGTGGAGCTTCTGTGCGACTGACTTGCGAACCTTCCGAGGGGAGTGCTCCTCTCGCGAGAACTGCTCATAGTCCTCCATAGCGCCTGACTGGTTGTGGAGGAGGCAAGGGAAAAGCAACCACTTCCCTGCAAAGAAGGATACATGGTCAGCAGAGCCTCAAAGTATGGATTGAAGTCAGCAGTTCTTTGAAGAAAGCTGATACAAAGTAACTTTGAGAGGCCCTGTAAAGGAAGGCTTTCTCTTCAAATTAGGACACACAGATAAGTCCTTGAACAAAATCATGTAACTAAAGATATGGCAGGTAAGAGGGTTTATAGGTTGTGCTTGCATATGTGGCCTAAATTTTCAATGACTCTATATCCTAGCACTTGGTGTGCAACTCTCCTTGTGACAAAGGTAGTAAGCACCTCACTCAAAGTACTGCCTTGGGTCAGTTTTTGAAGACTCCAGGGTAGATCCTGAAGCAGCAATCTGACAGCTAAAGTTTGGTACTTTTAACCCCTCTCTGAATCTTGAGAAAAATAACATCTAACAACGAATGGGGCATTCGATGAAAATGAGTTCCTCAATCCTGATGAACTCCCTTAACCAAAAATTGCAGTTAGGTTTTCAAAAGCTGCAGTGACATACGAAGCCGGCACCTCTGTGTCACCCAATTCCAAAAACCTCCACATATCGCAAGACGCTGAATGATCTGCACGACAGCCATAGATGCATTCTGATGACTGGTCACTTGCATGCAAGCCTGCTGGAAGGATTTACAGCAACCATGTTCAATGGTGAAGACTGCTGCTCTTACTGCAAGCTGCGCGTCAACTTTAGAAATCACCGTCTCTCTGCAGCTTGCAGCATCTCCCGCCGCCCTCCTCCGCCCTACAGTGTTGTGTGAGCCATGGATTCGAGCCTTCTGCTCGCGCCCTGCCACTGCTTTTGCGGCTTTCTGTTCAAGGCAAATGCATGGTGGAAACTGGAGCGAGAGTCACCTACTTATTAGGGTAGACTTACATTGGCACGGTTACTGTTGAAACTTAACTGCAACCGGACCGCACATTGGCACCGTTACTTTTACTTACGGTTACTTCATCGATCAACTGGGTCGATTCTTCGGAACCCCCCGCGATTATCTACCAACGGCACCGTTGGCCCGCCGAGACGGGTTGGGGCCAACGGCGCACCGTTACTTCATCCGGGCTTGCCGCGTGGGGGGAACGAATGGATCGGACGGCTCGGAAGCCTGGTCAGTACACTCTCAGTACCCAAGATCTACATGGTACAGTACCGTCTGATCCGAAATGTGCAGATTTGCTCCTTTCAAGGGGCTACGTTCGGGTGACCGGCCGAGTGCTTTCGCGCCAAACTCGAAGTAACCGTGCCGTCGGAAAAAGTTGCTACAAACCCATGTAACCGTGCCAATGTAATTCTACTCTTAGCTACTGTCGAGCTGGAGCAGCTCAGCTGCTGCAAAGTGACGACCTAAGCATCTGGCATCTGCTCAACTAGGTGTGAACACGGATTGCCGGCGTGACTGCCTCGTGTTCGCAGACTGCAAAGCCGACTAAGAATTTTGAAACGGCCCCGTCACGGTGTCGCAGATGCAAAGAAGCGGGTTTTTACACCAGTTGTGATGTTGGCAAAGTTCCTTGCCAGATCATCGCTCTGCTTGAACGGCTCAGTCACCGTAGCTAGTGATCTGGCAAAAACTTGAAGCTGAGTCTGGTGATTGCCTGCAGTGGAGCGGTTTGGGGAGGCGCTGCGGCTATCAAGAGGAGGTAGACCCATGGAGTCTTTCAGGTGTTTTTGACAACGAGAGCCTCTGGCCGCATTAACCTTTTGGACCTCTGCAGCGCTTCGTTCCTTGGTCGTGCCGCACCTGACAACTTACCACCACCATTTTTGGAAAGTTGTGTATAAGCAAAGGAAGGCCGTCGTTCTACAATCTCTAGGAGAGTAGGTACCCACCAAGTCACTAACCAGCAGAGGAGTTATAGGCACAGCAAAACATTGACGCCGCCTGTTGACTTGGTAAGCTAGTGGCAAGGAAGAAAAGTTGTGAGCTTGGCCCTTAAAAGTGCACTTGTAATGCCGGGCCTGTCGGCAGCTGAGCTGAGCTTCTTGGAAGGTGGGATCGCCCAGGACCTGCGCAATGATGGGAGGGGGCGGGAGGATTTTCGTAGCTTCTCGATCCAACTTGATGTTATCTCTCAGGTGAGCTTGCACATACGTACAAAATTTCTGGTCCAGGATCTCAACCATCCCGAAGAAACCGCTCATCATTCTTGCAGTGATTTATCTCATTTGGTCTGTAATACTTTTGATACATGGAGGGTGAAGCTGAGGAAAAGCGGACAGATTTTCCTCCTTTGCTGCAAAAGCGAAGTGTGCTGTCAAAAGGCGTAAGCTCGCATTAGGGTCAATCATCAGTGCTGTTGCCAACCAAGGATGATGAACAGTACACCAGGAGACGACCTACATTGTGCTTAGACAAGTCCTTGCCCAACCAGCAACCTTCTCCTGCAAATAGTGGCAAGAAAGTTCTAGAATGAAATCAGAGGTTCTCAGAACCACACCGCCCTTCCTATTGCTCCCTTCTGCAGCCAGCAGCGACAGCCCTTTCCTTCCGCAGACTACTAAAAGCAAAGCTCCCTATCATGTGCTTTCGAATCAGTCTTTTACAAACTCAATGCCACTTGAATTATGCTCGACCTCTAAAAGTATGGTCTAAAGATGTTCCACTTGCAGTAACACCTGTGTATACTCTGTCCAGGCGAGTGGATCTGCGCGGGTGCGCCTAGGGGCTACTGACATCCTTGCAAGCATCAAGGTGCGGCCTTCTAAGTACTTCTCAGCAAATGGTTGATTGCCCTCAAGTTATTTCCAAGGATTGCTGTCCTTTTGCATGCTACCATTGATCACAGAAGCGTTGGGGGTGACTTACTCTGATATGGTTTGTCCCATCACAGGCTTCAATTGTATACGCATTTGCAGAATATACTGAACATAGAGAGTTGAATTGGGGGGACACACATTGTGCCTCCAATTTGAGCAAACCTTTGTCTGCAGGCAGAGCTAGGCAGCCCGCCGGCAGAGTTCCCCCACCTGGGGCGGTTGGAGCTTGCAGTGGAGATCTCCCCTACAGCGGGGCCTGAGTTCGAAGTGAGTTTGCATAAAAGGACCAGTATTAGGTTCTTTGCTGCTGCGCTCCTGTCAATATCTACCAGTTATGAAACATTCTAGTGCAGGTGGAATGTGATATCTCCTGGGAGCCGGAACCATCAAATATGACGAAGAACGACATTCTGGGTTCCTGCGCAAGTGAAGAATTAAACGCAAAATATCTAACAACCCATTGAGGGGTCAGTGTGGAACATGCGTGCTGCCTAACGTCGACAATTTCCTGATTGTCCTCCCAAACCTTCGTTTCGAAATGCGTTACAGACAGTCGCAGATCGTGTGAATGCGGCCTTGTGATGACGAATGTTGCGCTACTTGTGGCAGGGTCGCGGAGGGGAGGAGCTGTCTGCAGAGCTGGGCAAGGCCCTGGAGCGAAGCTTTGCAGGGGGGGCAAACGGCACAGGTGGAGATCGTACTGGTCGCTGCGTGCCCGCAAGCCCTGCTTACGGTTTAACTTTTTGTTGGTTGGTCAATCTTTGAATTAACAGATTTCCAGGAGCTCCTGGCACGAGTCAGGACATGTACATGCTGTCAAACCATTGCAGTGTCAGGGAAGGGAAGGTTGGAGGAGTGAGGTCGTGCTAAACATGTGCGGTCGATCTCTCCCTCGTTCTTTGTCAAGTGGGTTCTGGATATCGAGCTGTGTGTAGTCCTGACAGAAACGGAAGGAAGGAGAATAGGGAGTCCCGGCGGACTCCCTAGGAACACCGTTCCTTTATAACCCCTTCAATCGACGGTGAAAATGAGGGAGTCCGATCAACCAAGACCGTCGATCCCAGCAGTAATAGATAGGCGGGATGTCTCACGTCCGCTCGGGAGTCCACGTTCTCCCCCCTTCCTTTCTGGCAATCTGTGACAGAATCGAGCATCTTATCAACCGCACCCATGCTCGGTAATACATGAAATCTTTTCAATGTCGACGTAGCCGGTACTCGGACCTCACTCGAGGGCCGACGCCCTCGCTTGTGGGTTGGTGACGTCAGCTTCGATGGTGTGACGTCAGCAGTCGCCATTGCTTCCCTTGCAGGGGCCGCGGTGGACCTGGCTGCGCTGTCAGTGGTGGAGGGCAAGACATGCTGGGTGCTGTACGCCGACGTGCTCGTACTAAATGCGGATGGCAACATCCTGGACGCATCTGCGATCGGGATCAAGGTAGGCACGTAGAGATTTTCTTTTAGCGATCAGAGGGCACGCTCAAGGCGGGATCGCTTCCAGAACGGTCATGTGTGAACATATTTTCTTCAGTCGCTCGAGATCCGTTGACGCACGTGCGTGCGGCACTATCGACCGTCCGACGCACTAGCTCGTTTGGTGAGAACCTGCAGAGCTGGACTGAGGTGCTTCCGCAGGACACGAGAGTAGAGTGCGGTGCAAACTCGATCGCGTCAACCTGAAGCAGATTTCAAGCGCGCTTGCCCTCGTTCACGGCCCATGTTGACAGTCACAGACTGCAATGCGGCCCCCTTCTCCATCGGCTCAAAGATGGCCCGGAAAGGAAACTTGTTTATATTCAAGGGAGGGACTGGCAGGGCAACGAAGCTGAAGCTTTCGTGTTTTGTAACATGCATGTCGACTCACATAAACGACAAAGAAAGCCTGTCGTAAAGTATTGAGCACCCTTCGCCGTGTGTCTCCTAAAGAGAGGGGGAGTGTTTCCAACTCGAATCCTATTTCGAGAACCACAGTGAAAACACGGTCCATTAAGTAATGACATCTTCAATTGTCATGCTCTTGCAGGCGGCGCTGAGCAACACACGCATTCCAAAAGTGGAGGTCCTCGCAGGGGAAGGGGACGAGGAGGGCGAGCTTGAGCTGAACGACGACCCCGACGAGTGCGCGCGCGTCAGCACCGCCGCAGTCCCCCTCATCGTCACGCTGACCAAGGTGGGTTAGCCCTTAACCTGCAAAGCTTGCCGATCTTGCGAAAATGGTAATAATTTACGTGTGATGGAAGGTTCCTCAGCGCAGGCGAAGTCTGCACAAGATGAAAGGTGGGTCAACTCTGACTCGATTGGGTTTGCCAGAGCTGAGAAATGTTGCGAGACAAATGCCGAGTGGTTTGTCAGCAGCGCCGCAATTCCCCTTTTCGTCGCAGTGACCAAGTTTACTGGCTCTAACCCCGCTGGGTCTGACAACTTTACACGAGTTGGGAGTCCACGTGCTCGACTGTCCGATCGACACGAGCCACGTCATCGCAATTGCCAAGCTGAGTCATCCCGTACCGGTCATGATGCAAGGTGCCGGTCAGCTGTGGATGCAGATTGCTGATCTGGTCGACTCTCAACCTGGTTCTACCGGTCTAGGCACTGAAGCTGTGTGGGGAGCTCTCCCTATTCTGCTGTCTCAGTTTCAAACTTATGACCAACGTGCTGACCGTTTGTCTGAGATGAGGTGTACGCTCATCCTCTGATTTGTACGCTCGTCAGGTGCCAGGTTTCATCCCTGTTACCCAGGGGGTGAGTCTGGATGTGGGATTCAGAAAATGATTTGACAGAAACTTTTCATTGATCCACGTCACGCAACAGGGTTGTAAGCAATCTAGCTGGACGTCAGAATTTTGAAAGCAACGTGTGGTACCTGACCAACGTGATGAGTGTCAATTATTTGGCTGGTGTCCGCCCGGTGTTTGAGATCGACAGTTGTTCGCGTCAGTCTCAGAATCTTAAGAGAAATTTGGGATCTGCCCTCCAAGCAACAAAATCTCCCTAAGTAGGACGGTGTATCATCTGGTATCTGAGCTACTCAGCTGGTTTACTTCGTAAAAGGTCAATATTGCTGAGTCATCTCCGAGGGTCTCCTTCCATCGGGCCAGAATTGTTGGCAGGAATACTGGTCCGACTTCTCCTAGCTGGTTCTGATTCACTCTGTTTGGATCACTTCCCGGCACTCTGATGTATCCAATTCTCCGGGACAATTAATTGAGAATGCATTTGTCACTTGTCTAGATTCGCTGTCCCGTGCTCGAATGGACGTGACACGTGCTTTCCCAAATAAGCGGACAGCACAGCACTCGGAGCTGGCCCACTTCAGTGCAGTCCCAAAGGCTCTGCATGCAGATTCTAGGGGCCTCGAAGTAGATTCAACCGCATGAGCAGTCACATCACCTCGTCATTTCCATCCAAGTCACCGTTGAAAAAGTGTGTGGACGAGCTTTGTCCACGATAGAACGGCCACGTAGGAAGATCTTCCACTTTCTCTGAGGATCCGGCCTCGCTTCGGCTGCCGTACACGATTCCAGTCACGGTCTAGTTCTACGCACCTGGACCTTCACGCCAGTCGTCCTCCATCGTCCCGACCGGTTAAGCAAACGGTCACTTTGACCCGCGCAGCCCGTTCCGCTGTCGACCGTTCTCAAAGACGCGGAAACAAACGCCTCTATTGAACAGAGTTTGTTGAGGGCTTGGTTACTACTGGCTACTTGTTGCTCTCGTTTTATGGTTGCCGTCAGTGCCCTCGTGATTTTTTCCGGATTACCCGTTCCGTTCTCATTGCGAGATCATACGGACGATCTGGTCATTACTTTCCTGCTGTCCGTTGTGTTTCTACGTATAGTTGTCCTCTTTGCTTTCTTCGTGTATTGTCGCAATTGTATGGAAGGCGGAGTTTTAGAAATTGGCTCGAAGGCTCTCCGACCCGTTGCAAGCAGTCAAACCATCGGCCTTGCAATGCTCGAAGTATCTTGAATGAACTCTGCCGCAGAAACCATCAACCAGACCTCTTCCAGGTTTCTATCTTTCGCTTTACATGAATTCGCGTCGCTGCACAGACATCCCTTCCGCAGTTCGCCACCTAATTGGTTTTAAGTATCTGCCGTTGTCCATCATGCGGAAGTTCTCATCCGGGCGATCAAAGAGCGCCGTATGAACCACGGATGCATCAGTAATGCTTACACAACGAGTCCCGTTTACTGGTGTTATGGTGGCGTGGGCGGACGCATCCCCACGCGGGACTCTTCCATATGAGTCTGCATGGCTAAGCCGTTGCCCCGCAGGTCCACGTGCATCCGCATTGCGGCGACCGACCATTCCATCCTGATCTCTGACTCGTCGCCAAATTCACATAGGCAACCACGCGCGCTGACTTTTCTCCCTGCCGCACTTCCTTCCAGGTTGGCCGGCACTATATAGCGGACGCCACAGGGGACGAGGAGGCGCAGATGAGCTCCGCCCTTTCGGTCGCCGTAAACGAGAAGGGGCAGCTGTGCGGAGTTACCAAGAGGGGGAGTGCCGGGATCGACCCGAGCGTAATCTCGGACATGTTGTCCGTTGCGAGACGGATAGGGAAGCGGCTGCTAGCTAAAGTCGATGCCGAAATAAGTTTAGCAGAGTCCAGACTGGAATCAGAGACTTGATTTTGTATGGCAGGGCGGGCCCTATGCGTTCAAAGTCATGCATCGTCGAAGCTGGTCCATGGCCATACTAAGCTCCGCTGCAGCGTAGAATTGCAAACTTAGCGTTCCACGTCGTCCTCCCTTTCAACCGTCTCCTCAATAGCCACCATATGGGCCGAAAGTACAGGCCTCTGCATGTGCACATGACGGTACACTTTAAGGAATGTTCGAGTCGACCTGTCGGACGTGGTATACCAATGCGCGTAAATTGAATTTTTAAGCTAGTCAGTAAAGGCGAGTACGCACATGATTCCATACATAGTTAGTTACCTATGACCGTCAGTTCCTTGAGTCATTCACACATGCAGAATCGGTCGGAAATTATAGTAGGGCAGGCTGGGCAACATCTGACAAATCGCACATATGCGCACTTATATATACGCCAAGTGCATGTATACTCGAACAAGGCTTGAACATGATTGAATGCCCATATATTGCAAAGAGGTCCGCGCATTAACTCAAAATGCAAGCAACTCTCAAACTCACCTATACATATATACCGTAAACTAGCTGGTTTGCAATGTTCTGTAACGAGTGCGGACGCTGGGTGACAAGTCAGGGTATGAATCGTCCGGACAAGAATTTTGGAGGCTTCAAGCCATATACGTCAGATATCGTGATAGCTAGAGTCAACTGACAAATCCTCGAGCTCAACTGGATCAGCTTTATAATGAGATCAAGTCGCATTATTCTAATATACGTTAGTAAGTCTTATTGACGGTTCCTCATTGTTCTCTAAAAACGCACAGCAGTACAACTTTTGGGTGCAGCCTGATCATTCCTGTGTCTGCCCTGGACTTTATTTTTGCTAGGACCAATTACCTGCATACTTCGTGAAACTGATTACATAATCTGCCGACTTATTCATACCGACTAGCGTTTCAGGCCCTTCTTATTCCCCTGGCTCAGGCTTAGACGTAATCGCAAGCAATAGGTACACAGTACAGCACAGCGCAACACTCCGCTAATAAACCCACTCTTCGGGAAGCCCTAAGTTGTCGGTGCCGCATCTGGATTGTCCAGTTTGAACCCACCCCTGCTGAGGCAGAGACTCTCCGTGTGCCCCGTAGGCAGCCCGCTGCAAGAAGATCTGGCGGTCCACTGCTCGCTGATTGGCTTTTGACGGCCGTCGGGCTCCGCTAACCGGTTTTGACACAGGTCCAGTCGGCCCCCGAGCAGGAGGGGCGGCCTGGGCTCTACATCTCTGGTTAAAGTTGACCACCGGAATCTTCATCAGCTCACTACAGTCCACGACGGCAACCTTGGGGGGTGAGGTCGCGGGTTTGTGAGGGGGTTGCTTTGATTGACTACAGAGCTGACCGTTGAAGTCCCGTCGGTTGGGGCCTAGAGTCGACTTGGAAAGAGGGGGCTGGAATGGCCGGGGAGTGGCCTGGAGAGTCGAGCCTGCAGAACAATGAACCGGGCTTGTAAACCAGTGGCCGCGGTAGGCAACCAGAACAGTGCCAGCGGACACCGTTGAAATAGTGAGGACCTTCGCGAACGTCCCGCAAAGAAATGGCAAGTTTGACCCCTTCTTTCAGCCCTAAACATTGAGGAGCACCTGATGCAATCTCATCATCAAATGTCCAAGCCGGACCACGAGGGTGTCCTTGCCACCTTGACTTCATTCGATAAAAGCAGGTACTTCTTTCAGAGACTCGATTCACAGAACAGTTGAAGTGTGCATATTCAATTCAAGGTACTCAAACTGCACAGCTCTGGATAAGACTCTAACAACGTGAGGCTACTTAAATCGGGCTTGGTCCCGAGTCCTCACCAGCTTTGCTCTTTCCATGGGAGGGCATCGACGAGACCACTGCCATGGGAAGGAACACGCCGGTGCCGTTCTCCTTCTGAGAAGGGGTAGGGACGGGCTTGGGCGTGCTGGGGGGGGTCGCAGCGGCTCCACAGATTACCCCCCTGCGGCTGGCGCGGGACTCAATGGCTAGCCTCTCGTTTGGCTGCTGGCTCGCTAACGCGCTAATGGCACGACGCTCTGCCTGCTTACGCGCCTGGAAGAGGCAATATGCAAATAGTGTCAGCTATGGGTCCAGTAGCATGATTCGAGTTTCTGCTTCTGAGAGGGGACTTTCAGGCGGCAGAGCGATCAAGATCGCAAGTGGGGGCTGTGGCTGAAGGGATTGAAAGACTGAAAACATATAAGAGAATGGTCCAATGGATGCACAAGCAAGAGGGACTCAGGTTTGGATCTTTGTCTCTTACAAAAAGATTGAAAGGAAGAAACATGTTCTGGAAACGCTGGTAAAAGTTGACCGTCTCCTTGAAATGAAGGACAACTAGATCAAGCAGACGTCCCATGCTTTCATCTCACACAGAAACCAAGTGACGACACCCCCTGCTAAGCTCACACCATCACCAATCCGGATTCATCCACTGCAGACTACTCTAGATGACACGTGTCACCCTTGTCATGACAGCTCGATAGACTCAAATCCTTGAAACCGTCCACACGACCAAACAACAGGAGAATGTTTCAAAGTGAGTAAAGTGTCGCGTTTCGCAGATGCTATTTCTGACCAGCCCAAATCAGTTCCAGAATCAACCTTACCTGGTCATGGTAATTCCTGCTCTGTTCTCTCAGGCCCCGGTTCCCCTTCTCTGGCTGACCGCAGGACCGCCCCCGGTTTTGAGTCTCAGACTGACGCCCTTGTCGCCCCTTCTGACACTCAGCGAGTGCTTTCTTCAGAGTGTGCAGTTGCTGTGCAGAAAGACTTTCTAGTTGCTGCTGAAGGCTGAACACCTCCTGGTGCGAGACGGGCGCCCTCTGGAAGGGAGTCCTCCGATTGGACATGAATGCATCGGGGCTGCGTGAATCGGTGTCCCCATAGGAGACCGAAGGGAGCTGATCGTAATCATAAGAAGAGGAGCTCCATGAGGGAGATGCAGGCCTGCTGTCGGCGGGAAAGCCCTGCGCATTTGGAATGAAAGATTTGATGAGTGCAGGCCAACAAATGGTGTAAACAACGGGACTGCTGAAGGACGAGCATCCTCTGGACACTTGGATCATATGAGAAAAGGCTTGGGTCGTGCGACACCTTGAGTCGCAGGCACACCGTTGGTTTGAGCTGGCCTGATAACATTGAAAGAGCAGATGGAGCCATTGAAATCTTCATTGTGAGTTCTTCAAACGTTGCAAGAGCAGTGCACTCAGTGAATCAGCTGTCCAGCTTGAGCGCCTCTACAGTCCATACCAATGGCTGCTAACTTTTCCGGATATGTGCAGCTCGCATGCATGCCCTTTGAACGCGTTCACTTACAGCTTGGCAGCAACCGAGACGCTTCAACGACATAAAGTCAAGCTTACCAGCTGTCTGAGGCTACACGGACTGTCTGAACTCAATTCAAAAACAGTCCAGCTTTGTGCACAATACCTGACAGAGGTCAATAGAGGCTTACATTGAGTCTTTCGGCATTGCAAGGGCAGTGCACTTATTGAATCACATCACCAAGCATCATATCAGATGTCAGCGGCAGTATAGCTTACCCTGGCGTTCAAGTTCCAAGCCTTGGGGCTGCCCTCCTCGCTGGTGGTGGCACTCATGTTATAGTCTGAAGCAGAGGACGAACTCTGGCTATCGTCATCTAACATGGAGGCAGCTATCCTCTCTGCCAGAGCCGCCATGTCCTCCTCGAGGAATCTGTCGCCAAATCTACTCCCTTTTGCTACCCAACCTGAGCACCGTGACGCGGACTCCATGGTCTCACGCTCCTGCGCAGCTGGAGAGGCCTCCGTCAATCTCGAGAGACAGTCCTGAAGAGTTGGGGAAACTGAGGGCTTCGGAAAAGTGCAGTCCTCAAAGTCCACGCCCCAAAGGTCATTGCCGACATGTCCCTCCATTCCGTTCGCAGCATATGCAGCACGTCTACCTTGCTTCTGAACGTTCGAGGTGCCAAACAGCGCGGTTCACTGCCCCATGCTTGCTCTTCCACCCATCTTTCACTAGCCGAAAATGCAGGGTAGGGGGCAGTCAGGGGAAGGGTCCCTCTGCTCTCCCACTGAATCTTGGAATCCTAGCTGGCACTGGCAGCAGCAAATGCCTGATCCAAATGGGGCGCCCAGGCCCAAGACCAACTTTCGACGTTTCGTGCACCCTAGGCACACTACACGGGTCCAATTTGTAAGGCGCCGTCTCTGAGTGTACAGCATGTACACTTTACCCTGTTTGACACCACTATCATTGCATGTTTAAACCGTCCCGCACGCACCGGCGTCGGTGTTTGACGGAAAGCAGCACCAGGAGCTGACGGCGTCACTCCACGGGAAATGACGATAATGAGTTGGCACACTCCGAGCCGTCCGATTGGCTTGCAAGCACGCTTGCTGAGTCAGAGCCTTGATCGAGTTGGTCAGGGCGAGGATCGACCGTCAAGACCTTCGACTCTTCAACGTCCCCAACGTACGTCCGAACGCCATGACTTGGTCCCATAGGTACCTAGGTACCTACTAGGTACGTTACACTGTACACAGTGCACACCGTACCTACGTACGAAACTCGAGAGGCCTGACTCACATGCCAGAGTTCCCAGGACTCTTCCGTCAGGACTCAGGTCACTTGGGACTCAGCCTCAGGTTCACTGCACTAGAATCTTTGATTCGGACTGGTGTTGAGTACCTATTTGGACCAGGCCGGTACGGTCGCTTGGGCCTGTACGATGGTGCCGCCTGTGCAGCGTGCAGCGGCGTGCCGGCCGTCTACCGGCTCCCTGCACTTTCACCCGCTGTCCCGCTGACCAGACTGGTCACTGTTGTACTGCCTGGGACCGGTTTTGCCTGGGCGCCAATGGCTGTTCCGGTCGATTTCCAGCCGGTGGGGTCCCTTGGGGCACCGGTGCATTGTTTATCCACAACGCACATCCAACAACGGTTCATCATTCATGGCGTTCATTTTACTGGTACGCAGTGTACCTGAATTGCATGGGGGCCTGCCGAAGGGTCGGTCACGGTCGGACCGTAACCGTACCGTTGATATGAACGTTACCGTTACAGTCAGTCCGAGTCAGCGCCGCCCTGACCACGTGGCACCTCCTGCATGCAATCCGGGCGTGCCCGAACAACCGGGGATTGTTACTCGATGTATTGGTATGAACACAGCGCGAGGCAGAACCGGCCGCTCTTCCGGGATTCCCATTAAACCGAGGGTTAACGCTTAATTTTTAGTTTTTTTTTTTTTTTAATAATGAGCCATGGGTGGCTCATGAGACAAGGTCTGAATGTAGTCTCGAGTCCTAAACGCCTCTCTAACAAAGCTAGCAACCCTCTGTTGGTTCTCCTGACCTATAAAATGACGCAGACTAAATGCGGACTGGCCAACAAACAAATCCATATACCGCTCTGTGCGTAGGAACCTATAAGCTGGGCACTCGAAAATGAAATGGTCCTCGT
>DF237162.1:0-50065 GCA_000708835.1 Klebsormidium nitens | reverse complement strand
TAATATATAATAATTCGCGACAATTAACCTACCAGTTCCTCCTCACACTGGCAAATCAAACAGATAGGTACGGTACCGTCAATCTGGTTCTGAAAACGTACCGGCCGCCGGCTCCTCGCCGTCCGGCGGGTCCGACTCGGAGTCACCAGCCCGGAAGCCCAGCGCCCTGCGCGCCAATGCACAAAGTTCGACCACCGAACTTTACGATCCGAATCCCCCGGTTCAAGTGCCCTTTCAAAACGAGGCAATGCCTTATCATAAAATAATGAACCAAACGCGCTCGTATCAAACGGCAGTATTGTTCTCCTAAATTGCAACGGCATTTCTGGTCAAGATTCCTGGTTAAAAACTTAAGAATCAAAATATCTTTCGATCCGAAATCAAATCATACCCTAGCTCGTCAACTGTTTTGACTGTTGTCACAAATTTTACTGTCGATAAGTTTACCGACTAGATTACGGTCTGAAGTTTGAACCCTGGGTATAGGTCCGAAAAGTTATACGGTATTATCAGATGAGAAGGGTCACGAAACGGTGAACACTAATCAATAACATGCGATACGGCATTGGAAGTTGTGCGAATATCCAATTTAGGCCCTTGATTTCCGGCTGACAACGGATTGATGTCGGGAATCAGGATATACTGCAAGCTGTTTTCAACCGTAAGATACCACGAATCAAGCCTGAAGGCGTCCGATGATCATGAAGCCTGGAAAGCGGGGTCGGCCGGATAATCGAGATCATTGCCAGCAACGTAGAGTTCCCACTTGATCCGCCGGAATTTTGACGTGTCGTTCCGCCGAGACCGGACTCCGGAATGGGCCGCCCCGGGCGGGGCGCTGCCGCAACCTGGCCGGCCGCGGCCCATCGAAGGCACGCGGTCAAGCCGCGACCCGCATTCTCCGCAGCATATGCCCCATATGTTGTCATGGTAATTGAATGCATCATGCATAATTTATGTTGATGAAACGTGTACCGCCGCCCGCGCATGCAACTCCATACTTCTCGATTTTAATTACCTATGTCCATGTTGACTATCTGGACAGTGCTCGGGGACGAGGGGACGGAAACAATTAAAAAACCTAAACCCTGAGAATTACCCGCTCCGCACCCGTACCCACCCTAACCCCCAAACCAACCCTACTCGTCCCCCGGCCTGTGAACCTAACACCTAGGAGACAACTCAGACAAGCCCCTATTAAATACGAGACAAGGGAGTTGCACCCCGTCAAAAGTCCGACTCACGAGTCACGATCCTTCATTGCAGAGCTCTGCTTGCAAGTACGGTAGGTACCTAGTTGCATGCGAGGCCTAGTGTGTTCACAGCAAAGTCCTCCGCAACTGCGCGTCAGGAAGTGCCCAGTGCCGTCGGGTTCAGCCGACTCGGGCACTGCTCGTGATTCGTAATATGACATGCAGATAACGACCAATGCATGCAACGCAGTGCAGCATTGGCCGCTGGGGCAGCGCCGGTCCAATGATGATGCCGAGCAGCATTGGCCGCTGGGGCAGCGCCGGTCCAATGATGATGCCGACGCGAAGTGATGCCCGCATGAGGCGCCCAATAGCATCCCGCCACAACGACAGATAACAGCTCATCAGCCAAGCTTGCGTTTGATGCTGAAGACTCGAGAACATGAGCCATTGTGGTACATAACATTTTGACATCTTTACTTCTTCACAAATCTGTATTCTGCCAGCTCCAATTCTCTGTTGTACGCCCAGAAACCAAAAACTAGCGCCCAAGCTTCGCTACCGCCAGCTGCCAAAATGGAGAAGGTGAAGGAGACTCTCGGCATGGGGCATAAGAAGGCCCACCACCAGGAGCACGAGCGCGTGCATGACGCTGAGGGCCTGGTGAGCTGAAGCGCCTACTTCTCTGATTTGTTCAGTGGTTTGGCAATTGCAGTGCACATTGCAGTATGAATGCAATGCGGGGGTTTGTAGTTTCTGGCCATTCTGTGGATGTCTGTCTGTTGAAACAATGCAGTGGTGAGCACTCCACTGTTCCACTGGCATGACGAAGGGAACAGCCACAAGAGGCACTGGCAATGTGACAGCTGCGCACTTTCATGAGCTTGGTGGATAGAACACTAGGGTGAGAGTACAGAGGTTTTCCTGTATTGCCTTGGCCTCAGAAGACTGTCGCAGCATTGCTGGTCGAAGCATTAAAAAAAGATCATGCAATGCATCTTTCATACAGTTGCTTTTGTAGCTCAGGGTGTGATTCCATGGAACACTTCAACTTCATACTACTTACTGGTGACCAGTCCATTCATTATACCCTCTCTGCACATTCAACAAAGGCCCTTATCTTAGCCTGCCTCATTGTGAAATGCACCTCCAGGGTGTTTTCTGCTGGTCACTGCCCTACATATTCAGGTGGTAATTCTTCAGCGAGGGAAGTTTCCTGAAGCAGGAGTCATGCAGCTTTGCTTTAAACTTGCTGTCATTGCGCGCCCTGCCAGTCTTCTCAACCCGTGTCTTGCATTTGCAGCCAAGGCAGTATGAGACGCGCACAGAGACTGTGGAGAAGGTCCCCCAGATGCGCACCGAGCAGAGGACCGAGCACGTGCCTAGGATGCATGAGCGGCAAGAGGAGGTGATGGTGCCCAAGCACAAGATCGTCATGGAGAAGGAGACGCGCACCGTCCCTGAGATGCACCACGAGGCTGTCCAGAGGGAGGTCAATGTGCCCACCGGAGAGTGAGTACTCTCAACATCTGCACCACTGCTGAGTATGACTACTTTGCGCATGCATTGGAGAAAATGGGGGATCACTCAGTCAGGTTGTATGCGCCAGTTTTGACTTGGTCCTCGATGAAGGGCATATAATACTAAACAATGTAATGTATGAAAGGAGTTGCCATTCAGAGATTTGAGTTCCTTTCATTTGCGATTTCTGAAGTGATTTGAGCAGGAAAAGTAGGGCCAGTAAACGTTGAATGTTTATTCCCGAGCTGGCTCTTGTCGACATGCAGTTCTGAAGAAGCTCTCAACAAGCGGGTTTTGCTTCAGCCACCCAAGCTTTTTGCAATTTATTCTTTTTCCTTCGCATGATGGCATCAGCAATGAGAAAAGAACGGTCTGCTTACCCCTCTGTAGCATACTTCCAGTAATTTACTTGCACCATTCTGGGTACTGGTTACATGCTTTCCATTTATCGCACAGTCCAAACCCACACTTGCAACTATCAGTCTAACTGAAGATGGGAATGGTTGTGACTAACTATTGGAATTTCAATACAACTGCAGATACAGAGAGCGTGTGGTTGACCATAACCGCCACCCAGGAGCTGACACCCACACTGGCGCTCACACCGGTGTTGGCACTCACACTGGTGCGGGTCTGCACACCGGAGCTGTGGGTGAACGTCATGACCTTGGAACTGAGACCCATGGCCATGAGCACAAGAGCACCATGCAGAAGATTAAGGAGAAGGTTCACATGTAAAGTACATTTGAACTAGACGTGTAATTGATGTTGTAATAAAGCAGAGAAAACGAGGAAAGAGAGTAACCCAGAGAGGATGAGTAAAAAGGGGAATTCAGCCTCTCTACTCACGTTTGTCTTCGACCATTTGTAAAGTAAGAAATCGTAGCAAAAGAGGATTTTGTGTAAGTGCACCTCAATCTAACAAACAATGACTGCGGAATTGTAGAATTGGGGAGAGCGAAGGTTTGTCAACACGTCTTGGTTACGCATTTGTCACACTTCACTATATGTCAGTCTTGCGCTTCAATTGAATATCCATTGACAAACCACAAGCAAAATCATGCATATATCTGCAAATGATAGTACCGCTTTTCTCTCTAAAATATAACATATACGCTTACATTTGATATATTAACTGTGCGGAAGGTATGCATCAATCCTTTGTACATCATATGCATATTTCCATAACCCTATCACTATCATGCGAATATTGGAGGGGGAGAAAAACCGCGATTGTGTTATCACGGTCGAAATAGCCCCATTCAACAAATGCACTCAAAATGTAGCGAAGCGAAAAGATGAATCATGAAATGACATGAATAGTTTATGCATGATACTGCATGGAATGGAATGAGGAAGGTTACAATAATGCTGCATGCGCGTTGATATAATGCACCGTGTTTATACCCGAGCTGCCATTTTACATTAATAATGCTAGACTTCTGGCGACGGAACGGTCCGTCCCTCAAGAAGGAATTCTAGTTACATATACCTATATACGAAGGTGTTCAGACACGCGGAAGCATGGGTGCACTGCGTCAAAGCAAAAGTAAAAGATTTGCCAACTTACAAGGAAACCTGGTCCAGATGATTATGACCGCCAGGCTATACCCTTCTTTGCTGCACGTTTAGTCCCTTCATTTGAACCACATGCTTCCTACTTGATTGACTATTGTCCTCGTTGAAAATCTTGAGGCGCTCGTCATCATCATAGGACTTCGACCTTGTTCTTTGTGATTAGCCAGCCATAAAGACGTACCCTGCAAGAAAAGAGTGGACCAAATCTGATGCATGCCAACGAAACAGTCCGAACATGTGCACATGTTATTTCGGAATGAAGAACGGATGATTTTTAGCTAGCACGATATGTCGAGGAATGTTATTGCAAGTCACTTAATGCGCTCTCAGATGGAAGTTGACCGAACACAACACTGAACGTTGAAGGAATAGACGGAAGACCTTATTGGGACCGTCCTGTTCCAGGAATGGATTCTCTCTCTCAATTCAAGGCCGCTTGACCAATGACACTGAATCCTTCGAAGCTGGAAGTTCGTCAGAAAACAGCAGTCACTAGAGCTGCGAAGTGGGGGATTCGCGAGAGAATCCACTAACGCGCCCACCATTGCTTTTCAAGGTTTCTACTTTGACCAAGTTAAGATAGTCGCATCTAGCTCAAGCAACCGCGAGTTCCGAAGCTTCTTGCGTCAGGAAGTGAAATCTGTTGACGACTAGAACCTGACGAATATGAAAAGGGATAACGGAACATCCAGATAAGTTGCTAACGGTGAGAGCTATCTGTTGAACTCGTGCTGCAATTTAGGTCGTCTCTTGGTAAGTGCAGGCCTAAAGATTCAGGTCCGATGGTCGATTTACCTTGTCCCGTCACTTTTGCACCAGCTCTTCACACCTCCTCTTCCGGCTCGGAGCGAGGCCGGCAGATCTGCACACAGTAGTATCAGTTGCATGCTGAGATACAGCCAGGTTAAGTGAGGTTAGTGCCTGGGGAGAGACGGGGTTAGAACGGGGCACGGGTGCGGAGCGCGTGGGTTTGTAACCAGGGTTTTGATCTAGTGGGTGCGCCCGGTTCCTATTGTATCCTTACGTCACCCACCTGGCTCACTCGACCTAAGATTAAGACTTTTTCTGCACACGGTAACGTTCAATCAACTCAAAAATTTGGAAAATTTCAATACGTCCTTCTGAAACGAGTTGGCCACTCTGTCAAATGTGAAAGGCTTTGGAGATTGTGGTCGTGGTCGCTCAGGAGCGATGCTTCTCCCAAAGGTGTTATAGTCGGTCATCTGACGGTTGGCAGAAACGGTTGGATCTGGAAAGGAGATATCTCTTGTGGACGGTTTTCAGGAATTTCTTGAGCGTAAGTGGTAAAGTCTTTCACATCGAGTCAGATTCCAACTTCTGAGGTGCCGCGCGTCCCATCACTTCCGCTTACGCGCATAACGCAACACGTTTGAAGGCCGTCTCATCAGTTTCGCCTACGCGTTTAAACTGATACAATCTAACGCGAGCGCTAGAGAAGGACCGAGACAAAGCTTGTGCGCGCTTGCAAAGGAATGGCGCGGTGCGAAGCTAACTTGAGCACCGGTTCTAGTCATAAATAGTAAGCAAGCTGGCAACCCCGGTTGATAACGCTCTCGGTGGCCGAGAGCAATTCAGCCAGAGGGAACCACCTCCGAAATCGAAAGTTGTTTCCTGATGCTTTGTATCGGCACAGTTCGGCACAGTGCATGCGAGACGAAGGTCAACATTAGACATCATCTCGAAGTTTCCTCTTTCAGTTCTGGTCAGCTGTGAAGCATGGTTTTCTTCGGCTTGCACAACCCAAAGCATAACCCTGATCCGCCGAGCAGCTACGCGGCTCGCTCGCTCTCTTTGGCTGTCCGAAAACATGCGATGTAGGAGCAACTTTAGAACCTTCTCCAAAAACTATTCACTCAACGGACGACGAAGAAAACGAAGACTCGATGCTCACCGTGCGGCGGCTTCCACTGCTTCGACGGCAGCTCCAGGAAGTATAGATCCAGGAGCCAGGCCCACAAGCCCCACGGAATCAGCGGCCCCCAGACTCGTTACCAGGGCGTTGTGACGTCAGCATGAGTGGCCAGGTAGAGAAAGCCCGCGCAGGCTGCCAAAGTCGAGGGGAGCAGAAGGACGAGGAACTCCGCGGCCGGGGGATCGTGCGCGAGTAGGTTGAGGTGGGCGCGCGCGACGCGGCGGCTGAGGGGTCGCGGAAGGCGTAGGAGAGGCGCGCGCGGCCGCGGAACTGAGCGGAACAGGGGCGCGGGGGGCGCGAGGTTTACTGATCCGATGTGGCAAGAGATTAGACGGTTTGAACAGCAGATTGTACGAAATTGTGAGATGACTGTAACGGAACTCTAGCGGAACAGGGCCGCCGAGGAGCTGCACGGAACAGGAGCGCGGAATAAGGGGAACTCTGACGTGGCAATAAAGGGGTTTTTAGAACGAGTGCAGTTTGAGAGCACGGGAATCAGCAGACAGGCACAAATCCAAGCTAACGACCTGTGATTCCCCGCGTTTCAACCAAACCTCACTTTGACGTCCTGGTTGACAAAGACGATTGCGTGGTCCCCAGACCCGGGGTTTGCATTGGACACGTGGCCAGATCGTGTGCCGACATAATAGGATGGATTTGCCACAGCGGCGTGCAGCGTGCTTTGCCGGCACTCCTCCCTGAGACTCAACACTCGTTGGAAGGGTTCGCATGCTATACCTAGTCAGACTCGCACTCGTGGGCTTTTCAGAAAACTTTCTTGATCTGTTAACTAGCACCTGACGGCGAGGCATAGCTCCGAAGGGCGCTTTTGACCTTCGACTCAGCTTGCTTCCGTCGGTGTTTCGCAGCGTGCGTTTGAATGAGAACACGGAGACTACCTGGTGAGCATGGGTTACGGATGCGCTTACCCCGGGCGTGGCGTCAGAGAGCTGCCCGTAGCACGTCATTTCGTTGTGAAGCTTGACTAGTCTGGGGTCTGCACGAAGAAAAGTAATCACTTGAGCGTCGGAAGCTAAAAGGAACCTTATAATGTTCGCTTGAAGCGAGACCCATAAATTCTACACCGCACGGTGGCATAGGTAGTAGGGAAGAGCGTCTGACCTAGGCATGTTGATATCCTTCAGAAGTAGTGCGAGGTTCTGGAGCAAACAGGATTGCTCTGAGTCACGAAGTCGAGTGCTGCCGTTTAGAGGTGAGGGACAGTTTATGCATCTAATCCGCAACTACATGTTGTAAGAATAAGGGTTACATGAAACAGAAAGCTCAATCGATGGAGGACTCGAGTGGCGATCACACAAAAGACTTTCAACAGGAAACCAAAGGGGGGGCTCTTCGCCATTTTGTGGACGTCTTGACAATGCGACCAGTAGCAGCTAAAACTGGTCGCCAATTCAACCCCCACTTCGCAAGCATCCTCTTGTCGTTTTGCCCTTCCACTCTGTTCTAGATGCAACCATTCGCTTGAGAGGCATCAAAATAAAAATCAAATGCAAAAGGATGCAGTCGAAAGTCGACCTGCGGCACATGTCTCAGATTCTCTAGACCGCCACCTTCTTTTACAAGGACCAAACTCAATCATAAGCATCCAAAGCATCATACGCTTATCAATGGTCAGCATGCATCCCTTCCCTTTTGACCTGCCTCTTCGAGGAACTTCTGAAGGCACCATCTTGGAGTTCTCTCACCTTGGCGCGTCATCATAAACCCCGTGAACTACAGGTAATATCTCTTGAACGCCCAGAGCAGGATAAGCCCAGGACCGCCAACGAAGCGTCGTACCGGTTATCGTGGCGAAAGATAGATTGGGAGGGCGATGCACGTCAGCAGCACGAACGGAAAGAAGACGACGGACTCCGCCGCGCGATGGTTGAGCGCGAAGGGGTTCAGGTGGAGGAAGAAGTAATGCGCGGAGCGGGTGTGACCGAAGGCCGTCTTGGTAGGCGGGACGAACGGCTGCAGGAAAAAGTTTCGCCATTAACCATGGGTGGGTTAAGGGCTGGTAGAAAGTGGATACATGTTCAATATCCAGACTTGGGCGTTAACCAGGTCAGCGCGGTTATCTGGTCAATAAACTGAGCCGCCATCTGGTACTCAGTCTGGTTAGCGGCCAAACCTTCTGCGCGCGCAGCTGCAAGCGGCCCAAAGGGGGTTCGAAAGAGTTGACGGTTACTGGTCGTAGGGTTTAGGTATTGTTTCTGAGCAAGCTCTTTCATCAAAGAAAAAGGAGGCCAGAGTTCGCACTCTGAATCACAGGCACCATGCAGGCTTAAGAAGCAAATTCTGTGGGCTCAAACCTAGGGCTCAAACCTTCTACAGAGACTCACTTTGCAGCGTGAATTTCGCTGAATCGAGACGCATTGTCTGATTGCCTGTCGCTCCCCATCTCACCTGTGCTGGAGGCGCTAGATTTGCTCCCGGAAACAGCCGCCTCGGATCGGGAAAATCTGCACACGGATAAGACTAGGGCGTCTCATGAATGGTTCCGCAAAAAATTCCATGATGTTTGAGAACCAAGTGTGCCAGCTTGCCAAGGCAAGAGGTTCAAACGATTGGACGCTTCGAAACGAAATTCTCATTTGAGGACCCCATATTCAGCCTCTAATCGTACTATCTGATCCATCCAAAATTCCCCCACTCTTTTGAACCAGGCAGCGTTCCTTCAATTAAGCCGCCCCCGTCACTTCCAAGCAAAGGAAATCTGAAATTGTACATTACAATTTCTTAGAAGAACTACAAAACTGAGTGTTTAAAAACCCTAGATCATAAATTCTGACCTTTTCCGCGTAGATGACACCCGCGAAGTTCAAAACGTATCGTTCTGAGATAGATCGTAAAACGTACAATAATCAAACATAGAAAAGGAGTTGAAAGGCCCGAAAACTCACCGTAAGGCCGCCACGCGCGCCGCGGCAGCTCCAGGAAGTCCATGTCGATTACCAATGAAACCCGAACCAGATCAGGAACGGCCAGTAGACCTCGTACCACGTGGCCCGCTCGGTGATGCTGACGTGGCGGAGTATGGAAGAGCTTTTCCAGAAAGCTGCCACAGTCCCGGAGAAAGTTAAACCAGGAACTCGGCGCGGCGCGGTTCGAGGCAGAACGGGTTGAGCTGGGTGTAGACGAGGTAGCTCAGGGGGGCCGGTGAAGCTGCACGAGCGCCGCGGGAGGCCGAGGAACTGCGTGGGTGGAATGCTGACGTCAGCGGAAAGATCACGAAATGTCTGGAACAAATGGTCTTTCGGCCGTGAAGTTTCAAAAGTTTTTTTCTGTCCTCGTAAGAAGCTCTGGGGCTAGGCGAAGTAGCTCCGGGGGCCGGTGAAGCTGCACGAGCGGCGCAGAAGTCCGAGGAACTGCGAGGGCGGAATGCTGACGTCAGCGGAGAGATTTCGAAAGGTCTCGACCAATTGTCTTTCTGCCTTAAGTTCCATAAGTGGTTGTTTTCTGCCGTGAAGCCTCGTAAAAAGCAGGTCCTGGGGTTAGGCGAGGTAGCTCAGGGGGCCGGTGAAGCTGCACAAGCGGCGGGGAAGTCCGAGGAACTGCGAAGGCGGAATGTGAACGTCAGCGGAACGAACGGAATTCGCACGGCATCCGGTATCTGACAGGAATCTCCTTTAGAAGCTTGCTCTTCTGGGTGTTGGCGAAGTAGCTCAGGGGGCCGGTGAAGCTGCACGAGCGCCGCGGGTGTCCCAGGAACTGCACGGAAGCGGAATAAGGGGTCAGCGGAACGATCAAGAAATGCACGGAATCCGGTCTCTAACGTAGATTTTCGAAAGAAGCTTGCCCTGCGGAGTGGAGGCGAGGTAGCTTAGAGGGCCGGTGAAGCGGAACGAGCGCCGCGGAAGTCCATAAAACTGCAGAGACAGAAGGTGGACGTCAGCGGAACGATTGGGAAACGGACGGAATCCGATTTCTGAAGTAGTATTCCAATGAGAAGCTTGTCCTGCTGGCTGTAGGGGAGGTAGCTCGTTCGGCATTGGGCAACGGACGGAATCTGATGTCAAGTTTTCATGATAATTCTGCCCTGCTGAGGGCCAATGAAGCCTGCAAGAGAGCCGCGAAAGTCTGAGGAACTGCGGGGGCGGAACGCGGACGTCAGCGTAGGATGAGGAAAAGTCTGAACTTGGACGGAACTCGCTTGCTGTAGGCGAGCTTTATCAGGGGCCCGTGAAGCTGACGAGAGCCGCGGGCGTTTGAGGAACTGCGGGCGCGAAGTTCGACGTCAGCATTGTAGACAGAATGAAGAGGGCTTTGACAAAGAACGCTCTCAGGGTGAAGGATCTGAATGAGAGTCTGCCAAGACCAAACTTCCAGTGCTGAGAGACCTCGTCACAGCTTTGCAAACGAACCAGAAGCCGAAGCAAACTTAGACCAAGTCCCGGTCAGCGGGACGTTAAGTGAATTGTCGAAGTTACTTACTCCTGGAAACGGAGTCGGTCAGCGAGGCACCAAAGCAGCTCCTCGGATCGGGGGGCTCGTAGAGTGTGCAATCTGCAACGGGTGAAAAAGCTGCTATTACTATCTTGAGGGAATCAGGCTTTCTGTAAACGATTCAATCGTAGAAATGATTCCAGACTCAGCTGGTCGAGGTTGCAGAGCTGATCTAAGCTTCGTTTGCGACGTTAGGTATGAGCTGCAGCCGTAAACGGAAGTTTTCAGGGGAACGTTGGGCAAATTCGTGGTCATGCGATCAATTTCATGTTTGATCGGAAGGAAACCCGTTACAAAAAGCATCAGGCTCACCCGTCGCCTCGGAACTCTCTCCGCTACGGTGAGGTACAGCCGCTGCATGGCCAAGAGGATGACAAGGGCGACGCCCCCAAGGCCGAAGGACGCCGCGTAATGGCCCTGGGGATAAAAGCGCGCGAGCGCGAGCGCGGCCGCGCCGCTCGTTGGGAGAAGGATCGCGAGCAGCGCGACGAACTCCGCGGCGCGATGGTTCAGCGACAGGGGGTTCAGGTAGAGGAAGATGAAGAGAGCGAGCTTGCTGTGGCCGCAGCTGTTCTCGTTGGGGCGGAGAAGAGGCTGCAGAAAGAAGAATTTGTGTTTGAGCAGGAAGTTGGAGTTTGTGTTTAAGCGGGAGTTTGAGCTTCGGATGCAACTGCTTTCAGGGGTCCGAGCGCAAGAGAGGAAGCGCCTCTGTTTTCGAGATATCTTGTCTCTTTTATGCCGCTCATTGAAAGGGTTGGATGCACATCCGACTGCGTAAAAGAGGTTCCCTTTTCGGATAAACCAGGTGATAAGTACAGTAAGGAGCGATGGAGTCTTGCAAGCAAGGTCGACCTTTAAGAAGTCATTACAACCGGATTATGCCAGCACGAGGATCCGAAGCTTTGGAGAATATACGTGTCAGTGACGGCAGCTTTGCAGCGTCTCCCTACGTACAGCGATCTGGGCACTGCTCCTCCTCTGTAAACTTTAGGATTCTCCGGTCCCTGGCTTACATGCTTTAGCAATCAGAAGGAAGTTCAGAGCATCGTCAAGTCCACCAGAGCGGTGAAGATCGATGATCCTTAAATATGTATGTCAGGAAGAACAAGGCAGCATGCAGCTGGTCACGTTTCTGCAAAAACTGCAGTAGTGGATCTTACCTCGGTGCTTGCATCTTCCGAGCTCTTCCAAAGGACAGGTGGCTCGACACTGGAGAGTCCATGGTGTCTTTCGTACTAGCACAAGAACCAGGGTTGGTTCTTCAGTCCAACACCAAGCAGGCTGTTGAGGAAGGCAGAGGAAAGCGGGTCAGCAGATTTTTCTAAGTGCTTCAGCAGACAGAATGTTGACGTATACCAGATAGGGATCTTGTGTGCATGATTGAAGGCATCCAGCCTACTGTGTGAATCTGGAAGCGAAAGCTTAAGATAAATGGCTTTCGTGTAGGATCAAATCATTTGGAGCAAGTCCTTTAGCAGGCTGACACACTAAACTTTCTCAGAAGATCAACTTTCCGCTTCTTGAGAATGTGAAACCAGGAAAAGGCTGAGAATGTTTGGATCATTCAATATGTAAAGCTTCATACAAGGCGTAGAAATTGGTTCCAATCGAGAGGGTTCCCCTTGCAATCCTCACAATTCATTCTTACAGCCAAACACTCATGATACGAGGAAACAGAGTCATCGAATCAGCAGACCAATGCTTTCTGAGCTGCGGGCTGCATACATGAATGCGTCATCGACACTGTTCAGCCGTGACCTTCCACTCAAAGTGCGCGAAGAGTTGAGCAACACTTACCTGTCGTACCCTACGCAGCGGGAATCACTTCGTGATCTCTATCTCTGCTTGTGTGCTTCTTGCACAGGGCTTGATTGCATCTCTTGCGCAGGGCCTCTCTTAGGGACAGCAGTCACCTCGTGCTCGAGGCGCCAAACCTCTTGTGCTAGCTGCCGATAGATTCCGCTTTCGATGCTCCCTTGACGCTCTTCGGCGCGCTCTTTCTTCTCTCTCTCTATCCAATTTGCGTGGCTGTCTTCGGAGCATCCAAGAAGAGGCTGCAAGGCTCCCTTTGAAGGCCGCTCGCAAAGCGTGCAACACTTTGTCAAGTACGGTAGCTTTTCAGCTCGACTTTCTCTTCGATTCAGACCGTGACGAGCAGCCGTGACAATAAAAGCTTCAATCGGCAGCAAAACAAGGGGAGACACTGCAGAGATCAACTCGAGGCATGCATGCGAGATGGCGCTTTTACTAAATTTTGTATAGCACGAGCGCACGTAACCGGGTGTGGGCATTACTCAGTTCCGGTGCTGCTTATTCCGTCTGGTGGCCATTCATCTAGAGCTCACGGGATCCGACACGAGCAGCTATATAGCGCGACGGGCTATAAAGCTCAAGTAAGGAAATTCGGTCGCCCGGCCGCAGATCACATGACAGCGCTTATATAGCCGGGTACGGGTGCAGAATTGGTGAGCGCCGTTGCGTATGTCTGCAGGCGTCGTGCATTGTCTCATGCAATGACGTAGTAGCGAGGCCTTGATCGAATGAGGCCAAACCATTGCACTTATAATTATGGAGCCCATGCAATGTTCTGAGTCCAAGCAGATTGATGACTCTTTTGTGTCCGACATCGATGCGATATGTCCAATTGTAACATGCACGCTCATGCCGGCGTATAAGAAACAATAGCTGTTGAAGTGAGCCTCGGATCCCGCAATAGATCGGTAATCACCAATCCAGTAATTGCAATAATGGTGATCGCGTAATTCTCAGATGCAAGCTCGAGCACACAACAGGAACCGATGGCGCTGCAAATGCACCATGCAGTGCGCAACTTTTCGAATCGTGGTTTGAAAAGCTACCCGGTGACCCCGGCCAGGCTTTTCGTACCGCAGCACGTCCATTCGCGAATCCGTGCTCGATTACGCAGTCCCGAAGCGATTCGGCTCGACAGAGCCCTTGATGACTCTGACAGTGGATCTGGCACAATCACCGCCAGTGATGACATCACAACAATCTTACGACTACATCCTCATTATCTTCCTAACGTGACAGGTCTGGGTAAACGACCAGCCATTCCGATCACCCCCGAGGAAATGCTTGACATGGATCGGCTTTCAATTACGAATCTGCTTGTCATCAAACTCAACCATGCACCTCAATGAGGAGGTAACCTCTTCTCTGTCGTTACCTGCCTGGGTAGATGTAAGTCAAGCTCAGAAATTCTTTGAGCTGCGAAACTTGCCCGTGCTCTTCGTACATGCTAGCTCTGGATCTAACACTGACGGGCGACCGAACGGCAGGCAGCTACGACTCCTCTTGTCGTAGTTTCTGTGTAAGAGCCAACGGCAGTCAGGATTTCAGTAATTGCGTACCGAAGATGGACTCAGAAGCAGCCTTTGTGCTGATCCCAAAGAGCACACAGTGAGCGGTGAACTTTAGATCCGTGGGACGGATCAGAAGCTGTACCCGACCTAACAGAGATGGCCAAGCGACGTCACGTACCAATGGTTCAGCTTTAAGTACCTTAACTTAAACAGAAAAGGTGTTCTGACGCTTTCAAACGGGAAACGGATGCTTAAAACCGGAACGCAGACGCAAACGGATGCTTGAGACCGGAACGCAGACGCCAAAAGGGACACCGCTTCAACGTTGGACTTGGTTCAGGTGGTCCTAACCATGAATGCAGACTCCCGCTTAGGGGTGGCCATCGACCACGATATCCCCCGAAGTATGTCCGTCTGAGTGCACTGTTGCCCAAAGAAACGATGAGCGACGAGAACCATTCCCAACCAAGCAAACAAGCCTTTCATTTTGCATCCATCCTGTAAGAACTCCTCTTTGCATGAGACTCGCCTTCGCCTTCACAAGATTAAGCAGAAGAGCTTTGCATACCTGCGACAAGGCCACCCAGTCGTCCAGCGTCCGCAGAGCGGCTCCCGACCGCTGCACTTCCCTGGCCCGGGCCACGCCCTCGCCGACGTCAGCAGCGACGCCGCACGCGACGAGCCCAACCCCAGCGTTCAAAATCTGAAAGACAAACACCGTCAGCTTGAGATTGCCGCAACTCCGGTGACTCGTTGGCTGAGTTGCGTCCTTTGTTTCCGAAGGAGGTAGCGAGAAACGATGCAATATTACATCCGCTGCGTCGTTGCCATGATGGCTTTCATGCAGTCTCTCAACAGGACGCGGACCCCAATGAAAGGGTCGTCTACTTGACAAGCGCCAGCACATCCATTTTAGCTCCTTAAGCGGCCGCATTTGCTAATCGGATGACGGACGAGAGCTACCTTCGTTCGACACTCTCCTTAGAATAGGTATGTTTCCCCGGTTTTCCGCTCTACCCAATAAAGCAATCGCTCTCTCGCAACCGGCGACGAACCAGGGCGTTGGAGACGGCTCCCAATTGAGGGAGGCAAAAATCTCTTCAGAGTGCCAATTGCTTGGTCCTCCGTTCCATTAGAGACCCCTGAATATCTCAATACGCGGACGCTCAAGTCAACATTCCTTCCCGACAGAAGAACACGAACAAGAGCGTCGACAATAGCTCTCAATCCTACCAACAATACGAGTGCCCGTCCGCAAAACTCGCCTCGACTTGTTACAAATGGCTCAATTCAAACCCTCTTTACTTCTCCGGTACGTACCAGAGCGTCCGAGACGGCTCCCCGAGCGCCCGCCAGCATGTCCCGCAAGATCTTTGCGTTGAGGGCCTTGTCTCCGCCCCGGAGGTCCTCCAGCGTACACCGCGGGACGCCGAAGTCGACTGCGAGCAAAGCGCAGGCTTTGGCAACAGAGCCTTTCGACGGTCTCAGAAACCGAGGTTCAAAACAAGATTTTAAAGAAAAAAAGGGAACGCGGTGAGTACATCCTGGGGGTTCTTCAACGCACACCACGGGACGCCGAAGTCGACTGCGAGCAAAGCGACGGGTTTGGCAAACAGGGCCTTTCGACGGTCTC
This sequence comes from Klebsormidium nitens, assembly GCA_000708835.1. NCBI lineage: Eukaryota > Viridiplantae > Streptophyta > Klebsormidiophyceae > Klebsormidiales > Klebsormidiaceae > Klebsormidium > Klebsormidium nitens. The sequence continues at coordinate 34,435 of DF237162.1, read as the reverse complement.
ATGATTCAGGGCCCGAAAAAGAGAGAAAAAAACCAAGGGAACGCAAATGTCTCATCTAGGGGTTCTCCAGCGAACACTGGAGCACGCCGAAGTCGACTGCGAGGGAAGCGGGCGGGTTTGACACCAGGGCGTTGTCGGTCTCGTGGGACGAGTGCGACAGTGTGATATGGAAACACACAGCCTGGACGTTCTCGCAGGTGTTTTTTAACGTCTCAACGAAAGCAGGTAGGCTTGCTAGGGACTGGTTCTCGGCAATCTGTGGATAAGTGGGGCTGGCCCCCGAATCCGGTCGACAAGGTGTCACTTTGCAACCAACCATTTTACCAGTACGGTGCGCAGGTTTCCGTAACTGGGGGTTAGCGATGACTCTCTAAGTCTGCAAACTACCTGGATTCATCCTGACCAAGTTCCCTGATCATCGGGGTTCAGCAACAGTTCTCGTGTCGCCAAAGCTAAACCCTTTTTGGATCCACCCTGACCAGGTTCCCCGGTTTATCAGGATTATCAATAACTCGAGTCGAGAAACCTGAGTCCTACTGAGATCTACCCGACCACGTTTCTCGACTATTGGGGGGTAGCAATGCATTTCGTTTTGGCCAAGCTGAGTCCTACCTGGATCCACCCTGAAGTTTCTAATGGTCTCGGGTGTCACCTCCAACATGTCTGCGGGACCTGCAAGCACGCACTTGTGAGCACGTGAGCGCCAGATCACATGATGAGGGAAGTAGCCACATTTCGTATCAATTCGGGTTAGAATGTGGAGAAAACAGTAACAGGCCGTGGCCAGCCACTCCTTGCCGGCGTGCATTTTGCAAACCAACTCTCGAGGGAACCTGCAACCGTTCGAGCAGCGGAAGATTATCCAGAATGCCCAGTTTCTCGAGAAGGAGGAAGTTTGAGGAGGCCGTACCCAGCGGAGAAATCTCGTCGAGCCCCTCCGAGTGCACGACCAGTGCGCGCTTTGTACCCAGCTTCTGCAGCGACTGCGCCATCAGCTCAATCTGCACCGACAGGGAGTATAGTATACTCAACAACAGCCGCCAGGATGCGCTGACCGTTCCTCGGTTTGGGAACGCAAAGCTATTTCGCAGGCTCCTAAAACTGGAATTGTGAGATAAGAGCAGTGTTTGGAGGCGACTATTCAAAAGCGAAAGAACAGTGGTATACAACTCAGCGGACGCTTCTTATCCGAGAATGACCACGCCTAGGACTTGGTCGAGGAGAGAGAAAGATACTCTGGCAAAACAACTGCCCGCAAGCAGTCCGTCTCATGAGCTGTACGTGTTACCTGCCGGGTCCCGTCCCATCAATAGTATCACTGCTTATGATGGTCCCATTTGAATCAGAACTTTCAGCTTACTAGCATCCACAAGGGCTTGTTCCAAAAAAGCGCACGTCATGACACAGACCCGCAATTGAACGGAACTGACGGCGGAAGGACGCTTTGCTCACCAGTTCCGAGTTGAAGACTCCCACGAGGGCATATCGTGCCATGGCCGGGTTCAGCATTGGGCCCTGTAGAAAGAGGGTTCTCATTCGCTGACGGGGACTCAGGGACCGCGGCGCAATTGTCGGATGTGTTGGTTTCGTGAGGTAAAGCTGCTACAAAAGAGTCGCCCGAGGTATCTAAGAACAGAAGGCGAAGAAGCGTCCCGTATCAACAGCCCCTGCTCCGATTCCTGACCAGAGTCCTTTCAATCCATTGAATCCATACGATACTTGTTTCTTACAACCTGAAACGCATCACTTCAGAAAATTATGCACTAACCAGGATGTTGAACGCCGTCCGGATCTTGAGCGCGGCCCGCACTTGCTTGACCGCAGACATCGCTGGATGGTACCGAGGCGCGAACATGAAGCCGACGCCGACTTCTCGGACGCACTGCGCGACGCCCTGCAAAACACCACGGCAGAAGTCGAAGCTTAGAAGACTGACGAGAAGGCGCGGGATCCAGGAAAATCCCAACGTTGCCGGCTGTGGTCTATCATGGACACCTGTGGATTTGCGGTTACAATTTTGTGGGAACAGGTTCCAGGAGCATTTCCCGAGTTGACACTCACAGGAAAGATGTTCAAGGAACATTTTCGAATTCACATTCCCAAGAATCGAATTCTGCATTTGGAAATCACCCCAATGCAGAGCAATCTGGTGCAACTGGGCAAATGTGAGGCTCTGAGAGACGTCTTGTCACTTCGGTCGAAACAAGGAGTCGCAGCTTACCCACTTGGGCTCTCCACCAGACATACAAGCGAGAATCAACTTCACCAGTTCAAGGCATGGAGCTAAACATGTCACAGACATTCTTCAACTTGTGCAAAGTCTTTCCGACGGCCGGAGTGGAGCACGCCCTTGGCAATCATCTTTCTGGAAAGACAGACCAGCATTCGGCGGAAGCACAAAGGGGAGCAAGTGTGCACATACCTCTGGACCTAGATCGACGGCGACCCCTAGAGCTTCAAGAACGTCGGCGCTTCCGCAGGCGCTGGAAACCGACCGGTTGCCATGCTGTTGTAGAAAGACAAGCACGCAGCCATCAGAAATGATTTCGAAGCGAAATTCGGTGCAGCATCAACAGTCAAGAAGACAACTTCTGGATCATGTTGGCGAAAGTCGTCGGTTCTGTCATGGGAGATCTGCCAAGCATGAGTTCCGAATGGAAACCAACCCAATCAACCGGGGAGGGCTTGAGGAGGAAAACCTGAACGTGTCGGAGACAAGCCCAACCTACTAGGACTCTTGTGACCCCGACCCCGATCTTGCCTGAGCCTTGATCAATCACCATAGCTTCACATTTGCAGAAGGGCCCCCTTCTTATGTGAAATCAGACTGGAATAGAACACAATCAGTTCGACATGTCATGAGGAATCAGGCAGGAACGAGACACAATCAATTTGTCAAAAGTCTTTCCAGGTGTAATACCAAGCTGACCTTGGCGACCTTGCCCCCGCACGCAGCCACCAAGATACACGACCCCGTCGAGATGTTGACCGTGTTCGCACCGTCCCCTCCCGTCCCCACAATGTCCAGGACGTCGTCTCCGGCGTGAACGCGCACCGCCGCTTTCTGCATCGCACGAGCTAGCCCCACAATCTGCACACACGAGAAGGAGGTGGGGGTTTGAAATCGCCATCATTCACTTTATATGGAGGACTCAATTCTTCTGCCGCTTTCTGCATCGCACGAGCTAGCCCCACAATCTGCACTTAGAAGGAGGTGCGGCCTTGATACAGCTATTATTCGCTTTTTGTGGAGAACTCCACTCCTTCAACATGTTTAAGCGCAGTAGAAGTGAGAGGAGTTCATGAACGGCTAGAACGCTTTCTGCATTGCACAGTATCACCCCTGCCACAACGCCAATGATGCAGGAACCGAATCTCGTATTTTCCGGACCCTACATGATTGGTCAAATCAGCTAGATCCAAAGATAGTACCAGCCCAAGCTCGGTATGGTCGCTTTAGCTCTCATCTTTGGTTGAGCGATTGGTACAGGAAGTAGCAACACTCTCACTTTTCTGACTGGACCTACGATAAGGCACGGCCTGCTGTTCAGTCATTGGTCAAATTGGACCCTATTGCATAAAAAAGACCCAATTGAACAACGTCAGTCATCGCATTTTCTAGAGGGCATCACTCAGAAACCCCTGCAATTTTGCCATACCGCTGGTACCATCACTTCTCAATTCTGCCAACAATCTGATGAAGGTTGAACCAAACCGAGTGATCGGCCCCTTACTTCATCTGCCGTCTCCCCTTTTGCTCTTAGCAAAGCAAGGAAAGCAGCAGTCTGTGCGGGATGCGATCCATCCAGAACGCTTTCAAGGGCCGCTTCTGTCTGTTCTTGTGACAGATCCGTTCGCTCGACAAGGAGTTGAAGAACCTGAGTAAGACAAATATGAGTTAGTTGCACCAACAAGCTAGATAACTCAAAGTTCTTCCTCCAGTAGACATTCAGTGAATGTGGGATCAAAGGCATTCTTGCAATTAGATAAGAATCAAGCAATGAGCTGCATTGCCTTCCTACCCACATGGGAATAATATCGCCCATTCGATGCCTTTCATCACATTTTCATTGTCAGATGATGGAGACTAATCACACTTGTTTTGACGTAGACCATGAACACCACCACTTGCGAGCTACATACCTGTTTCATGTCAACTTTTGAAGGCGCAGCGGTGGCTACTGCCCGCACCGCAACCGCTCGCCGTCCTTTACGCTGCAGTCTCTGTGAAACTGCCCCAGAGATAAAGTCCCCTTCGTTGCTGTCCCTTGTCCGAATGTCATGGCCGCAAAGCCCTAAACTTGGCAGAGGGGCTTGTTGCCAACAATGCTTGCGAGATCGATTGACAGTTTCGTGTGAGCTGGCAAAGTGCGGGAAATGAAGTGCGCTCCTAACGGCTCCGCAACGCAATGCTGCCGCCATTTGACGCCGTTAGCACGAGGAATGGTTGCTCGCTTCAAGCTGGTCTAGACAACCTGTTGGCTCCGCCCCCTAGATTAAGTGGCAGCTGCTCTGATTTCTGTGCATAGCTGCCAATACAGCTGCTCTTTTTGCGCCTCCCTCTCCTCAGCTCTGGATTCCGGTACACCTGTGCATTCTTGACACACACCGTGCAGGGTTCTTCAGCTAGAGCTGCATTTCGCCAGCTGGTGATCCCCCCACGCAATTTTGCCCCAGTGATGTCAACATTGACATTGGGACAACCTCGGTGACTCTCGCGCAAATCTAGCCGCCAGCACTGAGAAGAAAGATTATGGACCATTTGGATTTTTCGAGAGTCTTGAATGAGGATGGATTGAGCAGAAAAGTTGATATGTGCACACAATTGCAATTGATGGCGCCCCAGCCTTTCCCAGTCTTGGCAATGGAGTCAGCTGGGTGAGAGAGTGGGGCGCTTTCAGAACTGTCTTGCCAGGTGCAAGTTGGGTGGATTGTCCCTGCGTTCTTTGTTTGTCGGCAGGAGCTGAAAAGAATTGAGCTGGAAGAGCTCTCTCAGTCTCTGCAACAGTCTCTTTGGTGGCACTCATTGTAAGTTGCGGTTTAAGCAGGCAGCCTTTGCTACAGCTGTCGCTTTTGCATCGGGGTTACTGCTATCAATCGGTGGAGAGCGGAACGAGCGTCAACTTGCCGTATTCTCCAAATCCTTGAACCCGCTTATTTCTGACTAATTTGAAGACGTGCTTGAAGCAGTTTGTTTGAAGCATGGGGCAAACCCTTAGCATGTGCAGCAGCCAGGCAGTGGTGCGGAGAGTTGAAGACGCAGACTTGGAGAATGAGGATGGCATGTTTGGTCTACGGACCTTAGTCGTGGCGTCCGAGCAGGAGTCCAGCGAGTCCGAGGAGGGCAGCAGCCTAAGCTACCCAATTTCGAGCAGAGACTCCGCTTATGAGACAGCGGGGAGTGACGAAGAAGTCGCAGAAACTGGTGAGCTGGACTAGTTGGTGGTCCTGGCCTTTGGTAGTATGCATCATGAAATAGTGCTGGTCAGGGTTTCTATGCCGATTAACTTAGTCTGTTCTTTTTCCTGTGCTATCAATGGTTGCTTGAGATAGAGATTCTATCCTGGTCCTTGGGCAAGCTTGCAAGAGTCGACGATGCTGATGAGTCACACTGCTGACATTGGGTTGACACCGTTGGACACCGTTTTGGTGTCTGTCTCGGGTAGCTTAAGAGCACCACTGTGTGTTCCTCAAAGCAGCAAGTAGTCTTTTTCTGCTTACTTACAGGTCCAGTTGTTCCTTTCCCTGAATATTCATTCATGCAGGCGCCCGGCTAGTCTTGTTAACAGTTCTGATTTGTAATAGTTTCAAGGGCTATGAAAGATTGCCAATGCTGATTCGTCTGCCGTTCTTATGCAGACGACTCTCAAGGGGATCAGGACCTGATTAACAGCATGCTGCCCAATGAGATACTGTGGCTTATCTTCACCAAGCTTGAAGAGCCCCGTGATTGGAGCGCCTCGGCGGTGGTCTGCCGGTAAGTCCAGGATTTGTGGTGAATGGAGACCACAGCGCTCTGGATATTCTACTCATAGTCTCTGAGAAGGTGCACCGAATAGAGCCTGAGAGGCACCTTTTCCTTCTCAGCATCTTTATGCGATGGGGTTTGTGGCTTGCTAAGTGGTTTTCAAGAGGGGCTTGACCAGAAGTTGCTGCAGACCTCATAAAAACAGCGTGCTTTTGTGATTCTATGGTTCTCTTATAGTGGAGATGGTTGCGATTGGCAGATTGTCTTGGGGGCAACTTTGTCAAGCTTCACAAGGATAGTCCCTTCAAAGCTACCCTTCAGGAGAGGGTGTGACCAATCCCCTTGTGATTGCTTTCCCGTCATCTTGAGGAACTCCCTCTTCATTGTCCCGTTACTTTGAGGAACTTTTTGGCAAGGAGAGTATGCACTCACTGACACCTTTCGAAAGCCCTCTGTCCCTTCAAGCTGGTGGTTGAACCAGCTCCCCTTTACCCTGCAAAGCGGAAATCATCTTCGGAAACCAGCGATCGACCCCAGTCTCCAAAGACTCGTTGCCAGTGCACTGAGCCCGTTTCCATCCGCATTTGTGCAGCATGCCCCAGAAGCTAACAACTTTTCGTAAGATGTCTGCTCTCCTTGAAGACCTGTTGTCTGCTTTCAACGCCCTCAGTCTAAACCCCTGGTCACTGCCTTCTTCCCAGTTCCTCCGCTCCCCTGCAGCAAGTGGCTGAGCCTCCTGCCTCCTTTCATCTTCTAAGCCCCCGCGACATTATCCTCAACCTAGTTCCTTCCATCTCCTGCAGCAAATGGCTGAGCCTACTGCCTTCTGTGATCGCGTGCGCCCCGAGCCCCGATGACCTCACCCTTTGCAAGAAGGAGCGCCGGCGGCGGCAGGCCCTCCAGCGGCAGCTGGAAGAACGCCGAGTCATTCTCGCAGGCCCGGTTGTCAGTGACACGCGCTTGCTCGCCCTCTCGGTCGGCGCGCACGGCAAGAACCGCCTGTCCAAGATTGAGTTCGTCGACTGTCCCAAGATCACTGACACCGGATTCTCGGCGCTGGCGTCGGCCTGCAAGGACCTCCGTTTGGTGTCAATCTCGGAATGCGGGCAGCTCTCGGGGGAGGCGTTTGCGGCGATCGGACACTGCCAAGGGCTGGAAGTTTTGCGCCTGCACGGGGCGGGAATCTCGGACTCCGCGCTCGGGAAAGTCGCGCAGGGCTGCGCGATGCTCCAAGAGCTGTCGCTGTCTGATTGCACAGCTGTTGGGAACGAGGGTCTGACGCACGTCGCGGCGGGGTGTCGACGATTGAAGCGTTTGGAATTGAGCGGGCAGAGCGGCCTGACTGACACTGGGCTTAAGGCGATGGAGATCCCCACGCTCAAGCACTTGCTGCTGAAGCGGATGCGCGGCGTGACGGAAACCGGGCTCGTGAGCTTTGTCCAGGGACCCAGCAGTCGGAAATTGCGGACGCTGACCCTCAGCCGGAGCCCTGCGGCGACGGACGAGGCCCTGTCGCAGGTCGCGCGGCACGCCGTGAGCCTGCGCGCGATCACCCTCTCGCGCTGCTCGCGCGTCACCAACAAGGCCCTCCAGGAGATCGCCTTGCGCAGTCCCTCGCTGCAACACCTGACCCTACTCTGCTGCCCGGGTATTGGCGACCAGGGTCTAGAGTTTGTGCTCAGCAGACGGTCAGACACGCTCGAGAAGCTGTGCGTGAGCAAGTGCAAGGGCGTGAGGGACGGCCAGGCGTTGGCGCTTGCCGGGCCGTGCAACTCGATGCGCGTGCTGGAGCTGTCGGGGCTACCGCATATGACGGACAAGTGCCTGGCGGCGGTCGTGCGGGCGTGCCCGAACCTGCAGGAGGTGGACTGTTCAAAGAGCCCAAAGGTGAGGGCCCGCCGACGGCGGGTTTTGCACAACAGCGGATTCCTTGGTAACATCCTGACAAGCGCGTCTCTGATAGGTCCCATTTTATGTTGACGGTTTAAGGACTCATTTCAAAAGTCCTACATTGGATTGACGGAAAGGCTAGTAAAACGAAACGAGCTGGGAGAGAACTTTATTGCTTCTGCTTGTGTCCCGGCGCCAATTGACGTAGGTCTTTCTGAGACGAAGTGGTACAATATGAGCGTTTTGACGGCACGAACGTAACAAGATCAAAGCACAGACTTGACCTGTCTGGCCTATATGCGGGTTGTTACACCTTTTGAAAGAACAATAGCTCCTGTTACGAAAGCAGGTCAAGGACTCGACGAGGATTTATAAGTCTGGACATCTGCCCGGACACATAGTGTCCCAGGCACAACTTGAAATTCAAGCATCTTCACTTCGAGAGAAGGGCCGCAGACTAGCATATTCTCTACCTCGTATCTCTGCCTTACAATGGACGGCGGGAACCCGCTATATTACTGCAAGTGCGTTCCTTATCCTTATTCAATGCTTGTCCTGTTCCACTGAGTCTTCTTAGCGATGAATGTATCGTGCGCTGCCCTTTGCAGGTGGGAGACGTGGGAGCGATGGCGCTCGCGCAGACTTGCAGTCGTTCCCTCAAGAACGTGTCGTTTCGGGGGTGCAGCAAAGTCACCGACAAGTCTCTCGCGGCGCTCTCCTTGTGCAAGTTGAAGGTCCTGGTGCTCTCGGGGTGCAGCATAAGCGATACTGGGCTCGTTGGCCTTATGAGGTCAACATGTGGTCGGAACTTGATAAGCCTGTCGGTCTCAAAGTGCGTCCACGTCACTGACGCGTGCCTGCCGCAGCTCGTTAACAACTTGAAGAATCTCTGGTCTCTGGACATCCGAAGATGTCCGCAGATCACGAGGCAAGGGATTAGGCTGCTGAATACGGGCCGGTTTGGCGCTAAGTGCACGATTCTGGATTCCCACCATAGTAGTGCTTCCGGTTGCGAGAAGGCAGGTGTAGAGTGTGCAAGCGGAATGAGTTCTCCGTCATCTCAAACGGAATGCCGGACGAATAGGAAGAGAAGTGTCACTGCGGAGAAGCCGTGCAGCAGGCCGCACTCGCAGCGAGCGTCATGGAAGATTCTAATGCAGTAGAACACACCACTATATAGAGTATACAGAGTGCAAAGTACCGGCTTTTAAGGGGTTAAATATTTCCAAGAAGCAATGTGTCCTCAAGTTGGCCAATTCCTTGTTGGCAACCACTTTTGAATGGTGTTGGTCAGGGCAATATGTTCGCCTGGCCTTCTTTTGACCGAGTATGGAGCCTGGTTGCTATATAAGATGACTGTTGCAGGTTATGCGTGATTGCACTTGCTTGCACTTGACAATGTAATGCGTATGATACTCAATTTGTTGGGAATCGGGTGCAGGATATAGGAGTTGACTGCATCATTATCAAGCTGCACTCTTGAATGTAGAGCTCGAAATCTGAGATTTATGAACTTACACAGGCAGTTCGTATGGCCATATCAACATTCCATGCATTTCCCTAGTTCAGAACTGGCCGTGTGCGAGCTTGTGTGTGCGTAAGGTACGTAGGCACACGTGCACGTATACCTTACATACAATTGGCTTACGTATACAAAGCTAAGCATGTGCGGAAGCGTGGCAGTGGCCAGCGGACTGGCGCCAGCCAGCCAAATTGCTTCGACTGGCCCGGGAGCTACACGGTTTGCATTGCTAGCTATTCCAACGTCCTATAGGAGCCGCCCGCGACCCGGCGGGGCTTGTCGATCAAGAAATGCCTGACCATCCCTTGCTCGATATATCTATTGACGACTCGATAGTGCTCGCCATGCAAGATTGCGGGATGCGGCGCATTCAATGAAGTAGTGGGATACAGCGTTTGCAGCTGCAGCAAGCAATACGTGTGGCGCTGCCGGTCTCATAATAGAGAAGATTGGAGAAATGCAGCCGGCCAGTCAATGACTGAAGCCGCGCAAATAAGATACCGCGGTATAACAGTAATATGCGAAGTTAAAGAATATGATGCAATCATTGAATGCGCGCACATGGCCGGCCGGCCGCGTCGGACTGCTGGGAAGACCGCAGCGGCCGGTCGCCCGGGTTTAGGAAAACCTCCGTCCAAACGCCACAGTCCGGCATCACTTTTGCCGCCCCGTCAATGTCCACGGCAGATTGATCACGATGACACACCAAATCAAGGGCTGAGAATGAAGATCTTATCGACCTGCGCTTTTAATCCATTGGCCAAGCGGAATCTGGCCCTGCTAGCCGCTGATTGGCTGAGAAGCTTGGAGCGCGCAACGGCCGCGCTTTTCGCGCAGTGTTAGACTCCTGCGCTTATTGTAGGCTCAAAATTGCGCACAGCGGCCTCATCCACTCTGAAATTTGGTCGCGCATTTTGGGACGAAGAAGAAGGAGGAGCTTTTTGAGGGAAGCGCAGGTGCAAAGAAGAAAGAAGCCACCACACAGTTTCTCGTGCCGCCAACGTGCTTCTGCTCCGCCGTTCACCTGCTCCCTGCAAATAGACGCAATGGCGGCCTCAGTAGCGTCCAAGGTGACCACCCTCAGCTCCGCCTTCATCGGCAACAAGGAGCTCTGCTCCGTGAAGACGACGAGGGCGTCGGTCTTTGTCAGCAACGTGAACAGGGCCCGGACTGTCTGCTCAGCAGAGAAGTCAGTTGGCAAGGCCGCCACCGCCATTGCCCTCGCTGCCGCCATTGCTGTTGCCACCCCCCAGATCGCCTCTGCTGATGTTGCTGGTCTGACCCCCTGCAAGGACTCCAAGGCTTTCGCCAAGAGGGAGAAGAAGGAGGTTAGCAAGCTGCAGAACAGGCTAAAGAACTACGAGGAGGGCAGCGCACCTGCGCTTGCTCTTCAAGCTAGCATTGACCGCACGCAGGCTCGGTTCGCAAAGTACGGCAAGCAGGGTCTGCTCTGCGGGACTGACGGCCTCCCCCACTTGATTGTGGACGGAGACCAGGCACATCTGAGCGAGTTTGTGTTCCCCGGGCTAGTGTTCCTGTACATTGCTGGATGGATCGGATGGGTTGGCCGGGAATACCTCATTGCTGTGAAGGTGAGTCTCGTTTTGGCAATTGCTAACTTCCCTGGACATTGCATGGTTTTCCCTGTTGGTTGTCATGGTTTCCATTCCTGAAAGAGATTGCTACTAAATTGCCGTGTCTGTCCTCTTGCCGTGCATTGAAGTTGTCAACCTCTTTTCTCTGCGAGCTATCCTGAAGGCTGAGGTTATTGAATTTGGTGTTGCTCTGGGTTGCCTGGTTGCTTAGGCTTCGGGGAGGGTGCACTCCTGGAATGTGCTGGAGAGACAGAGTCTGTTGCTCAGGCAACTTTAGCAGTCTCAGTGCATTCGCTGCCTCTTCAATAATTGGCTTCAAACAAACTGCAATATTGTATAGAGCCCTTGCTTCAATTGAACATTTGCAATGAGAAGCACTACGGCCTGCGTGCGACAGAAAGTTTTCTGACAATGGTTAATGGTCAAAGTAGGTTTTGACGAGTCTCGCATATCTAAATTGGTTTGGCATGCTTTTTGATGCATTCAGACCGCCTGCTTTGATCCGCTTGTTCCACTTATGTATCTTCCGATAATGATAGCGGTGTGTGACATATTATAGAGTCTCCTGGTGCCTTTTCTGCCGCTGCTCATCCTTTGTAGTCTGCCCGCTAGTAAGGTTTTTAAGTGTATGTTGGACTTAGGGCTCAATGAGCATTTGTGCAGCTTAGATATTTCATATTGTAGGTTGATAGGTTGATACTGAAAGAGAGTCCGCTCCCAAAGGTAGATAAGGCTTCACCTCCACAGGCTGTGTGGTTCTAGACTCTCTGAGCTTTCTGTAGGGAATGCTGTCATAGGCAAGGTTGTATCAGGTTGCAGGCACCAGCAGCATCTTGTCACAAATCCAAACTTTTACCTTTTAACACCGAGACTTGCAGCTTGTGCTCTGCGGTGCCGCAGTCGACAAGTCTGGACTAGCTTGATTCAAGGTTTACTTGTCTAGGGTTCTTGCTGTTTTTGAATACTTTCCTACTTTCCCACTAAAACCCTATCAATTGAGTTGCCTGTTCTTTATTCAAGTCTCTCTTCTTCTTCTTCTGTTTGTGCAGTCAACAGCAAAGAAGCCCACTGAGAAGGAAATCATCATCGACGTGCCCCTCGCCCTCAAATTGACCACCACCGGCCTCACATGGCCCATTGCCGCCGTCAGTGCCCTTAGAAATGGTTCCCTGATCGTTCCCGACAGCAAGATCACCGTGTCCCCGAGATAATCATTGCAATGCCACCGCTCGATGCTCATTGAGAGCAGTACATAAAGCAGGGACGGTGTTCAGCGAATGGTTCTAAAATGTGTCAGCAACGCTGGCTGGGCAGGCTAGCTCCATAAACGAGGTCGGCTGCGAGTTGGCAAACGGTCCTTGCTGCCGCAACTGGCCTCGAGCGAGAACGTTGTTCCGTTGATATTGTAGAACAGCATTTTGTTTATATTGTCCGCGACTGATTGAAGGAGACCCTGGCATTGCTTCCTGAATCTGGAAGAGATGTGATTGTGTTGAACTGGTGCGTCCATGCTACGGAAGCTGCTCAAAAGATTGGATGTCATTACTTCAAGCATAAGGTCTGACAATCTCGACATGGTTGAGTATTCCATCAGCCCTCTGAATTCTCAAAAAGAGAATATTCTGCTTGGGAAATGGTGCGTTGATTGTCGCCATTACATAGAATCTGTGCTGCTGCTAGGCTGGTCATACCAAAATAACGTGTAAGCATGTATAAGTTGCAGCAATGACGGTCTTTCATCTGCACGCCACGTTCTTTAGTCCAAAGTCTTTACATTCGGGGTGGCATAGTCTGTAACTTAAATTGGAGGGCACAGTCAATAACTCCGGAATACCAGACTGCATTTAACACAAGGAGCTTTGGGCGGGAACACCATATATTGTGCATTGCGACTGCACATGTCCGTATACTGTACGTAAGCAACAGAAATCAACAAGTTCGTGGTTTGAGGCAACTAATCTACATCCATGGCAATCGTTTCCAATTCACCGACATAGAACAGATTTTGAGGTATTCTGCAATGATTTACGTTACTGCAGTGCTACGGCACTTTGTTGATAAGACATAGTCTGGGGTTTCAGTGAATCTGCAGGGTGGATATCTAACCGAGAAAAGTTTGTTGAAGCGAACTCAAATCATTAGCCATCGGTCCTAGTGACGAAGCGATCTCAGATTATTGTGTACCATGCGAAGATTGTGGCCTAACTTGCTGTGTCTCATGACCATCATGACGCCTCAATGAGCCATACAATGGCACCCGAGTATAAGCGTGGCTCTGGTAGATAAGCTGAGTGTATCTCGACGCTTGCTCAACAAACTCCGAGCAGAAATTGCAGTCAACACTTGCCCACCTGTCGTTCTCAGACTGCAGATGTTCTGTCACATCACTTACATGTGTGATGCAAGTTAACATGAGCGCAAACAGCTTGTTTGACAGCGGTGCATAAAGTGCTCAACTCCGACTCACTTAGAATGGTTTGAAGTCTGTCATGGCCCATCTGGCTTACGCCAATTCTACTATAAAGGGTGAGACAAAAGTGCAGATGGACTGTGCTTCTTGCTGAGGGAATACTGTCCAATCCCCCACCCTCAGCCTAGCAAATCCTTTACCAGGACAGGTCGTCGGACGGCATTGGTGAAGCCCTGTGGAACAGATCAGGAATGCAATCAATGAAAGGTCTGTATCACAGCGGCTTCCGGTTGGGGACTTCTCAGGATCAGCCGGTTTGTCCGAACCAAGGTTGCACGTAGAAGGCGACAGAAGGGTCTGGAGCAAAAGATGCACAAGACTCAACAAGTGGCAACCAATCATGTCGTGATGGAAAGAGAAGCTGTCCATTCTCTGGATCAACACGTGAGAGCGGGCTCAACTATCTTGGCATCAAGGTCAGCGATGTATGCACACTGAGAGAAACGCAGTCACAAAAGCAAACTCCGAAGGTAGATCAGAGCAAGAAACGCGAAAGGCTGGAAGGGATCTAGGGCAAAAAGACATCGCTCTTGGAGCCGCCATTAATATTATAGAGATGATTTTCTAGATCTGGAAAAGTCAATCCAAGGAAACCTCCAATCCCATACAAAAATTGCTTGGGATTGGAGAAATCCTACAGACACAACCGGAAGCGCGAGGGAAACGGTGGTGACGTCACCTCGTGGAACTTGTAGAGCACGGGCATCGCGTCGCGGATGTTGGTCACGGACTGCACGGGGACCGCCTCCTCTTCGACGCCGTTTCGTTTTAGAGCGGGCTTCTTGAACCTGCAAAACGCAAGACCAGATGTTTGAAAAATCAAAGAGGAACTTGGACTTTGAGGAAGTGAAAAGAAAGAGACGCTTGTTCGCGTTGATCTTATAAGCTGGCGTGTATCGGTCAGGGCGGGCTTCTTGAACCTGCACATGATGCGCACCAAATGTTTCAAAAATGCGAAGAGGAACAGGGGGAATAGAGAAGAACGAGCGACGCCTTGTCCTTGTGGCGCTTTTTCAAGCCGGTGTCTTTGGAGATAGGGTGAGCTTCCTGAACCTCAAGCACCAGATGTCATTGGTAAGGGAACAGGGAACCAAAAAAGTTGTAAGGGACGCTTGTATGCGAGATGAGGGATGTATGTTAGGGCGGGCCTCTTGAGCCTGTGAGAGCGCAAGCACCACATTTGTAAAGAGGGGAAGTGAAGAGGGAGACTGAGGAACTCGAAGGATGAGGGACGTCTGCTGTGGCGCTTCTGAAAGCCGGCGTGTGTGGGTCAGGCGCGCTTCTTGACGTCTGCAGATCGCAAGCACCAGATGTTCGAAAAGGGGAAAAGGAACAGGCGACCTGAGAGATCGGAGGGTACGGGACGCTTGTCGATAAGCCGCGCCTTGTAAGGATTAGGGCGAGCTACTTGAAACAGAATGCGCGCACCAGATGTTCAAAGGGAAAGCGGGACAGGAGACCGGAGCAATTGAGGGCATGCGGCGCTGCTGGGGCGCTTCTACGGCGGGGCGGACTTCTCAATGTCTCCAAAAGTGCGAGGGTTCGGAGAGGTCCTGAGTCATGAAGGTACAGGTTTACTTGCTGGGAGAATTAATCATCTTTAGGGAGGGTTTTCAGCCTTTCAAAACAATTGAAGATGCCTCATATTTTTTGGGTGTAACTTTACTTGATCTTTCAAAGAGTCGAATAAATCAAAGAACTTGTTGAATAGAGAATAAGCCCCAAAAAATGGTAAAAGATCAAAGCATAAAGTTCTCAGATGTGGCCATTTGAGACATTTTTGATGCATGAGCTCAACCACCAGTTTCGCCATGCTCCTCACCTTTCAAAGTAGTTCACATACACCTTTGCCGCCGCTTTGACGACCTTCTTCTCCAGCTTCCCATTCTCCGCCTTCCGGGGGGGCGCTTCCGCCCGGCCGTTCAAACCCCCATTCTTCGAAGCGCCTGGCTCGGCCTTTGCGGGGCTCTTGGCGGGCCGGCTCCTGGTGACGTCAGCGGGGCTGCCGCTGACGTCACCAAGCTTCGAGGGGTTTACGGCCGCGGCTCGAGCGGCACGTGCGGCGCCCTCCTTTCGGATGATTTGCAGGGAGACCTGAGGAGGGGCGACAAGAGAGCCAGCTTGAGTGATGGGCAAATCGGATGCTCGACTCGGCTTGATTTCGGCATCCCGATCGAATGTAACGCTCGTGGAGACGTAGCAGGTACTCGCACTTGCGGGACAGCTTGCCTGCCCCAGAACCCTCGCCAGAATGGGAAAAGCCCTCAAGCCCAACTAGGCCCCTCAAGTCTCACCCTCGTACCTATCGTTTGGATGAGGACTGCCAGATCGAAGAGGTTCCAGATATAACAGCTTGCTTTGTTTCGTACTCTCAATAAAAGACTTGGGATGCCGCTAAAGTTTGGCGATGAAGAGGTTCTCTCAGACCATTGCACCAAGAGTGCGGGCTTGACATCCAACATGTGAACAAACTGAACTGCAATAGATCAGATTATCGGAGTAGGCAACTGAACAGGCTCCGGGGCACAAGGAAATGTTGCTGACGTCACCCTCACCTCGTGAGCCAGCATCTCCCGCAGGGTGACGGTGAGCTCGCGGTGCTGGAAGGGCCGGCCCTGCGGAAACGGAACGGCAGCGTCAGCGGATTCCGCGGGAGTCAACGGAACGAAGCGGAAAATTCAAGTATGTTGGGGCGGGGAGACCCCGCCAACGGCATCTAGGCGCGTTACTGACGAGGATTTCAGATGTTCGTCGTTACGTGGCCGGTCCTTCAGCAGGGTTGAAAGGACGGACAGTTGGATTGAGACTAACGGGCCTTCCAACGGACTCTAGCATTATTTCACAATGGTCCCACTAGCATTCCTTGCACGTTTGAGTAACATAAAAGAAAAGGACGTTCCAAACGACTCAATTGTGTGATGTTGTATCTGCTGGAAGCAAACAATATTTGCCCGTCGACTGATCAGAACAGGATTTGCAACCCCGTGAGACCGGCTTCCACAAGCAAAGTCGGACATTATCTTAGGTTATGTGCAAAACGGAGACTACAGCTTGAACACGTTGACATGTTCAGGACTGATTCTGACCACGATTCGTTCAGCCTCTCCAGTTGCAGGTCGTTGGGGTTTCAAGCGTCCGAGCTATACGCTATGCGGAGACCAATGGCTCCGTTCGTCCTCGACAAGGACGAACATTTACTGCTGAGAATCTTCGCGCCCAAATGACGTCAGGGTCACACCGATTCTCCTCACCTCAAAGGCGGCGAGCCTTCCCAATGCAGGATCGAGTTGCGGACCGGCACCCGGGTTGACACCAAACCCGGTCTGCAACTTGTAAGTGAAGCCGTACCCGATCATGGTGTCAACCAGCTCGGAGACCTCGCCTTTCTCCTTCTCGGAGAGAAGCTGAGAAGCGACCTGAGCAACAAAAGTTACGCTTAAGTCGTCACGTCTTTTCGTCCTCATTCTGAAGCAGCTGTAGTCCTGAAAGATCTGTAGGACGGGGGCGCACTCGGGCAACCGGCGAAGCGGATTGGCGTTGGCTACACACATATTGCCTTTGCGTGAAAAGGGATTCGACAACACGGTAAGCGCTAATACCTCCAAGGCTTTCCTGAACCAGCTCAAAGGCTCTCTTCGGACCCCCTTCTGTCGAAAAACGCGGGAGACATTCGTCTCATTTGCGGTGAAAAAGCCTAGCCTTGAAGACCGATATGATATCTCACCGGCGGAGAGACGGCGGCGCGACGATCTCAACGGACTAGTCTGATTCCACTCTGTAGCAGACTGCCTAAAGTGCCTGAACCTTCCAATGAAACAAACATCGAGAACACCGTGGTGGTAGTAGAACAACGTGTGCTCTTGTACACATAGTCACATCGCTGGATCTCTAATGAAAGGGTTGTACGACCCCGCTCACCGGTCGGAAAGTGGGAGGCGCGCAATGCCGAACAGAGGTTTCAAGGTATCCGGACTTTAGGGTTTTAGAGATTGGATACCGGCCCTCATCCAACGAGCTTCTTGCGACTCCCTCATCGTCGTAAGCACCCTTTCGCCAACAAGTCATAACGGTAGAGCGTTTGTTGTAGTGTGAACTTAGCTTAGGAATATCTAATTTGAAAGTCAAGCCCGCTCACCGGTCGGAGAGTGGGCGGTGCGACGATGTCGAGCAGCGGGGAGACCAGGTCCCGGATGATGGCGCTCGGGTTGAGTCCCCGGGCAACCCCAGGGTCCATCTCCATCTGCCACGACTGGAGCAGCTGCCGCTGGGAGGAGTGGTCGGCGCGGAACCTGCGGGTTAAGCGTGGGAGGTTAAGACAGGAGTGACTCTGGTGGTTAGCTTAAACCCGATCTTGAGTTGTGGCTTCCCTCGATATTATGCTCCGCTGGGTGGGGTGCTCGGCGCGGAACCTGCGGGTTAAGCGAGGGAGTAATGAGAAAAGCCGGGGTGACTCTGGTAATTAGCACTAACCCGACTTCGAGTTGTGGGTCTGTGATGTCCTCCCGCAACTCGAGCTGCCGCTAGGAGGGGTGGTCGGCGCAGAACCTGCGGCTTAAGCAAGGGAGGTTAGGAGCAACAGGGTGGTTTTGCCAGCCGAAACAAGTTTGGTCATTAGCCCAAACCCAGTTATTAACCTGTGGATTTGTGGTGTCTCAAAGCGGTCGCTGAAAAATACGACGGAACAACTTGTTGATCAATCACCAGGGGAAAAGACACCCGATGTATTGCAGCTAAGAAATTCTGAGCCCCTTAATAGGTTCGCTTCGAGGGCCATAAAATGAGCCTGATGCTATTGAGAGCTAAAACGCTATTGAGACCGACTCAAAACGTGGAAGTATTTGGAGTGGCGCACAGGCACCGACACAAAGGTAGCCCTTCAGAAGAAAATCTAGTAGCAAAAGCACAGGATCATTCTGGAGACTACGGCGCTTTTGAGTGAACTTTCCCATGTTCAACCACAGTTATCTTAACTGCTCTCATTTGGAACCTGTTTGATCTAGTGTTCTACTCCTTGTCAAAGTAAATAACTGGTCAGTCTGTTAGAAGCTAGGAAACATAGGGTATCTTGCGATGGGCCGCTCACTTGTTGTAAGTTTTGGGAAACTCAATGTGGGGCCGCTCGGGGTTGGCGATCAACCGTCTGACGGCCTGAAGAGTGGCCGGTTGATACGCTGCGGAGGTGACACGTGGCAATCAGTGCGGGGTACAGTAAAAGCGCCAAGAACGTAAGCACTAAGAGCACAAAAGGCGCTGCAAATCCACACCAAAAAGCTGAGTCCCACGAAGAACATGGATGTGAAAAGAAGGAAAACGGGAGAGCCAGGTTTTTGCAGGAACTTTGCGCTCCTCAGTGATCTGGAAAGGCACTTGAGGACCATCAAACCGCGATAAGGAAGTTGATTACGCAGAGCAGAATTCTCCTGCTACTGGACATATTGAAACCTGGCCCAAAATCTCAATCCGATTATCGCAGAAACGCTGGAAGCGTTAAAGCAGTTGGTTCGAGAGCTGCGCAGGACTTTCGGGGAACATTGCAAGTGGCAGCTCATTGTCCGATTGACCGATCCAAGAAAGAACATAATTGAGCCACACAATATTTCCAAACCACGAATTTTGAGCGCCGCGCACACGTGAGAAGAAAGCGCTGCTCGGCTTGCACGCGGCGATTGGCGAGTCCAAGTTGGCAAACAAAAAGGCCTAACGAGAAACCTGAGATGCAACTAAAATACCGTTCTGATAACTCATTTCAGTACCTTCGACACTGAAGATGCAAGATTCACCTTTGAACTTCCCGGACATATCCGAGCATTACTGCTGAAAAGAACCATTTTCTTCGATTCTCGCTGATGTACCCATTTTCCGGCAGGGCAAGTAAAGATGAAAAGCCAGGATGTCGGAATCGGCCGCACTCATGAAGAAAAGGTGTTGGCTTGCGTGCACACGGCAACAGAGATGTCCAAGGTGCAAAACGCAGAAGTCTGACAGAAACTTTGGGGATGAAAGTAGAATGGAAAGTATTCTTGAAAGGAGAAAACCCGGCCCGCACCCATGAGGAAGAATGTTGCCGTGCGTGCAAGGCAACAGGACTTCCAAATTGCTCAAGGCCGACAGAAACTGCAGGAATGACAACGAGGTAAAACTGTTCTTAGAAGAAAGGATTCAGCCCGCACCCATGAGGAAGAAGTGCTGTCTCGAGTGCACGCGTCGGCTCATGAGCTCCGAGTCGCCCATCCATTCGAGGCACTCGACGGTCTTCTGGAGCGTCCCCTCGTGGTAGCGCATCCGCAGAAAGTTCTCGTGGACGCCCTCCATCACGAAGTCGTGCTCGCCGCTGCAACGCGAAAGATTTAAAGCTTCGGTCGACAAAGAATAGGTTTGAACTTAGTCGAGAAGTAGAGAAACGGGTTCTTAAGATGAACAAATCTGTGATTACGCTTTACGAGAGAAAAGCCTAAACCTGCCTGGGCGTCAACTGAGCATCTCATTTCTTCGAAGAGGCCGGATCAGCTGAAAATAAAACCAACAAGATTCTTTGTTTGAAGCCTCGGACGTCAGGCTGCTCGCTAACATTCACGCCTGTGGGCGAGAATAGTACTGGAATGGGTGACCTTCCGGACCAGAAGCGTGCAAACCACAGCACCGGATCGAATCAGCTGAAAGGGCTAGCACCAGTGCTTTCTTGCTTATCCATACCGAAGCTCGCTCATCCTCGCGACCTTACGGCATCATAATAACGGAAGAACGAGGAACTAGACAGGGAATGAAACGCGCTCACTAGCCGCTCAGGAGGTTCTGTATCCGGTGGAACTCCTGCTGTTCCGCGTTCCGCGTCATCGTCCCCTGCATGGCGGGCGAGCCGGAGAGCGCGGTTCCGGTTCCGGCCTTGCTCTTCTTCCGCTGGAAGAGCTCCGTCCAGATCTCGAACACGTTGTGGGTCATGTCCTTCCGGCCCACCACCTGGGACGAGATGTCCGCCTGCGGAACGGCGGAACGAAAGAAGAGTTTGAGGAGACTTTCTAGGGTTCTCGAGATTCGGGCACGATGTAATGATCAAGCGTCTCTTTCATCACCTCTTGGTTTATGCTGATTATGGAGCTAGCAAAATGATACATGCGAGGCGGCTGCGACTCTGCGAGCTGATCAGGTTCCAACATGTCCACGAGCATTTGGCACGGACACTGCATCAGTCGAGTGCCGTGTTTGGAATGCGTCATCCTGTCCAGCCCTAGGCTCCGGCACCAGGGAGGCAGGAAAATGACGTCTGCCGGGATAAGTGTCTGGGGCCCCTCTCAAGAGCTCTCGAGAGTCCTCACCAGTCGGAGCGCCTTGCCCCGTCGGTGCAGGAACTGGAGGGTGTTGAGGCACGCGCGCACATCGCACTCTGCAGGGTTTGGAATCTTGAAGGTTTTAGGGGGAAAGCAAATTCATTGGAACAACGACAGGGCTATATTTGCTGTGCTGTGAGACGTAATCTGCGGAGAATTCTAAAGGGAAGCGCAAGCGGGAGGGTGTTGAGGCACGCACGCACATCGCACTCTGCCGTGGGAGCGGATGATCAGCAAAGATGATGGAAGCACACACTTGTTGATATGCGGGGCGCAATCTGTGGTGAATAGTAAGGAGCAAACGGAGCAGGCTCGGACGACCGAAGTGCTCGTTAGAACAATCTGCTAGAAGCGGAGGCGCGAGGCGACTCAAGGAAACGTGGAAGAGGGAATGAAGCGCCCATGTAACGAGTTTCAGCTCGAGCATATTGTCCAAAGTGTCCTTGCCTCCTGACTTGCCCTTCCTAAGTAGGCGACTCCCAAAGGAGAAGTCCGCATGAGTAACTGCAACGTGAGCATGACGTCACGTACCTGTGTGCTCGCAGAGCGCCGTCAGCGCGCGCGTGTCGGCGCTGTACCCCTCCTTGGTGCAGATGAACTTTAGCCTGAAGGGATCGCATGATGTCAGCGGGCGGCAGGAGACGTCAGCGGAAGACAAAACGTCATGCTGCCGTCAAGAGCGTTTGCAGTGAGAGCCAAAGGAAGCGTCCGAAGTTGTTCTAGATCCAGCTGTGAGAAGGTTGTGACGAGCAACACCGTGTTTAGCTCGTCCAAAAGTGGGAGACTGATAAGGAGGAACAATGCCACGTTTTCCAGAATACGGGTGACCACAAGGGCTTTCAAATGCTCACCTGGTCGCCAGCCGACTGGGTGCCGGGGGAGCAAACACGAAAACCCTGCACAAAGTTCCTGCTCAGTCAAAGTGCAGAGTACACGTGGACACATACTGAATGTCTCTTGCAAGTGATAGCCGAGCAAGCGATCAGAAACCCTGAAGCACTGCCTTGAATTTTGCTTGGTCAGATCAGGTCTCAGAAAGACGGATCCGTTTTGTCGATCGTCCGGACAGCAACAAAAGGGAGCAGTAAAGACGATTCCCTTAGGAAATCACATGGGCGCACGCAGAGCCTTTCGTCTCCTGTGGTTCTTCAAGAAGGACGTTTTCCGCCCATCCTAGAAAGACGCTGAAGACCAATATGATGGATTTGCATCGGCAGACAACGGACACGGATGAGAAGCGCCAGAAGCGTCGTCCTTTACTTACACCGTTATTTTAACAGTGACGAGAAAGCGAGTCCAGAAGAAGACAATAGATCGGTGAGACCTGGGACTTACTTGGCGACTTGTCGCAGTTGCCGGAGCGCGGGCGCGTACATGTCGTTGCAAATGCAGATCACCTGGAGCCACATTTGCAAGAAAAACAGCTGGTTGGAAAAGTATCTGATACTCAGGCTCTTTGTCGTTTGAGCCTGAATCTGATCATGTCGAGGAGAATCTTAGCCGGACGGGTTCTGGATGGGTTGACGGTCCTGGTGAGCGAGCGGTTCCTAGGACTACTGATACCAAGCATCTCTCAAACCTCTGAAAAAGGTCAACAGCCGGATATGTTGCACAATCCATCAGGTACAGAAAAGAATACGTCGCACTCTCAAACAGGACGGTTTGAGGGATTTCCTCCAAATGCAGAGGGGCTTCCAGAGCGTTGTTACGAGAGAAAGACGGCTGGTCTGGCATTTGTCAAGCACATTTGCCAGTGTCTTTGAGAAGAAAGGAAACAGAGACTACTGACAGCAGCTCCCGGTCTACCGCGTTTTTCGACTCCGTACCAATTTTATGCTCCCTTTCACTGCAGAAGGTGTTGTTGCAATTTGGCAAGATTTCACGACGCGCAATCATCATCATCAAGTGGCAAGGGTTCCAGATTCACGGCAAGGCCAGAGGCGCCTTCTAAAACGCGCATCGCCCTCCGACCGAGCACGTCTGACGTTGCCACGTTTTCGTCACAGGGGACAATCACTTTTGGTGGGAACCAAAGAGAGGATAGGCTTGAGCTTAGGGAACGAGCCACTGACCGGCCGGGAGAGCTTCTTGACGGCGCCCTTCTTTTTCTTCTTCTTGCTGGGCGCCAAGTGATTGCCCCCCGCCTCGTCTGCATCCTTGTCCGAGTCTCTGCTGCCAGATGCGCCGGCATTTACCTACAGGCAAAGAGTAAAATGAGCTGTCGTCCTCAATCTGGATTGCAGAAGGGATGAACAGCCCAAGCGCCGCGTCGGACTCGTTTCAATCGTGAAGCAGTTACTTCGAGGCACGTGGTCGTTACAGCGGCAAGAAGGTGTGCCCAAAGTAGTCATTGTCTCGCCGTTTCCGCGCACTGCCAACTCAGCTGATGAGTCAGGCTAGAAGAGATTAAAGCGAAGAGACATGACGAACGGCGATGTGAGAGATTCTCTTCTTGGATTGGCAAGAGAGGGCGAACGAGCCTGAGACCGCTGTCCCGTTCACGGGTCCGTGGCACCAATCGCAACGATTGCTGTGGTTTGAAAGTATTGCTAATTCCTTGAGTGGGACAATCAGCGCGCTGCAGGCCAAACGCTTCTGTGGAAGTCAAATGTGCAGAGGTGCAGAGGCTGGTACACGGAACCACTTACGATCGCCAGAAGCGCGTCGATTGCACCTTTCCCCTCCGCCCCGTTCAACGCGCCATCGATCTCGTCAATGACCTGGGCGTAAGACAGAGAGGGAGTCTTCACACCCGTTCAGGGCACTCGACAGACGCAAAAGTGGCGGGCCCAACAACGGTCATTACATGAATCAAGCACATTTCGAGCATGTACTTCCATGCGGTCGCAGCTGCACAGTTTGAACCGAGGCGTGCAGCTTCCAGCAACTGCATATCTTCATAAATAGAAACCCACTCTCATTGGAAAGCATCTTACAGCCTAAGACATGGGTCCACGTGGCTTTGGTCTATATCCAGGAGCGTATTCTCACCAGGCAGTTGGGCCGCCGGTCGCCCATGACCGGTTGCATCTGCACTGCGTCCAGGATGCGCTGCTTGAGAGAGTTCGCACTGCGGTCGTCGCTCGCGTTCACCTGTATTAGGGATCGCACGATGCGCCTTAGCTCTCCGGGAGACCTGGTTTTGCTTCCACAATTCTAGGCCTCCAGGGGCTAGACTTTTGGTGCAAAGAGATTTATTTGTCGCCAAGAGGTGCCATATACACCTCTGAAAAGTGACGTCAAGGACTCAAGTCATCGAAGGTGCAGTACTCGATAACATTTCTGCACGCCTTTGATACAGATTGCACTAGCAGATTGCCACTTCACCTCGACGACCCGGTATCCGCAATGATGAGCCGCCACGTGGGCGAGCGTCGTCTTCCCCAGGCCCGGCGCCCCGCACAGCAGCAGCACCTGGAGAATGTCCACGTGTCAGCATCTTTTGATCTTGAAAAACGGTTTGGGTAAAAAACTCTTTTCTCTCCACCAAGATAAGGGTTTTGGAACCAGCATTGTCTCACTTTTGTCATCGCTTTGTTTTCGCTGACCTCGATCGCTCCGACATGAGTTGGCGTAAGGAGCGGGAAATGACGCAAATCTTCTGCTTTTGAAGCCATCGAATGGGCTTCCCGCACAGCCTCTGCCCTGGGAATTATCCGAATCTTGAATTTCTTGCCGGGGAAAAGAAACCAGAGGGCAAAGCAGACGCCACTTCTACTCTTGGCGCGAACTTTTAAACCCCTGACGCATCTTTTAAAATCCTGGAAACTCCGTTGCTGGACCAATTTTAACATCTGACCACCCAAGAACTTGATAGGGCAACGAATGAAGCTCACTTTCTGCTCCGGCCTCCCATCGCTCGGCTTCTTGAAAACAGGCGCTTGCAGGGCGTCACCAAAACCCCTTCCTCCCCCTCTGCCCCCATTCTGCTGCTCACCGAAACCCCTCCCTCCCCCTCTGCCCCCATTCTGCTGCTCACCAAACCCCCTTCCGCGCCCCTGAAACTTTGCCTCCTTCAGATGTTTCCAGTCGGGACGGTCCCCCCCCCTTCCCCCGGGCTGAAGCCCCGTGCTGTTTCTGCCCCCTCGAGCGGTGAAGCCTCCCCGGTAGGAAGCGACTGGGGCGTGGGCTACGAAGGAGGTCGGGGGCCGGGAGGGGCGGTGGAAGACGCAGGGGTCCCATTCCTTTATCCAACGCAGAACCTGGGAGAAAAGAAGAAGCAAGGTTCAGCGGAGTTCGAACATGTTAAGCCGCACATTACCGAACTGTTTGGTTTTCGTCCAAAATTAGGATTCAGGAGCTTGGCATGCACAGAAAGTAGTAAAAGTCCACAAGGAGACCGGAAACCGTCGTTCTTTCGGTTATATCTATGTAAGCAGACCGAACCCAGAAAGAAAAACAGAACAGCGTATATGTCGTCCAGCGACTAGTTTCCAATCACCATGTGAATGACGTCGAAGTAAGAGCTGGTCTAGGCCAAGGCTACACAAGGCGACCTTCCTGCCTGAAATCTGGAAGTGTTAGTTCTCAATATGAATATCGAAGAAGACATCCAGTTCGACCCGCCTCCCTTCAAGGTTGATCTTTGTAATGCTCTGCAGTCCTGGAGATAATGTTGACAAGTACCAATGTGCCCAAGGATAACGCGCACATTTCAAGGTTGCATTGAATTTAACCCCTAAGTGACCTTACTTTCGTCTAAAAAGTTGTTTAGTCGGCCTGCTCCAGTTACTGGATCCAGCGACACCCTAGTGTAACAGGCTCCATCCGTAGCTCAAAACGGGAAGCGACGCATTCAGACGATAAGAATGCGGAGATTGCGTTTCCGTTCTCGAAGATCCTGTTTCCGTTTTCACAAAGCAAACAGATCGTCCGCTCTCTGACCTCCCGGTTGGTTTGCTCGTCGCTCAGCAGCTCGGTGAATGCGCGCGGGGCGTACTTATCCACCCAGAGCATCTCCTCCTGCGGACCGTCCGACATCTCGACGTCGGTCTCGGACGCAGCCTGCAGCTTCTGCGCCAGCACCTCCGAGTCCTGAGAAAGGCGATTGTCGCGTTGTCTAAGCTTCGCAACTGAATCTGAATTCAACTAATATGAACTTTCGCAAGGGATGTAATGAAGTTTGGCGCAATGAAATCAATGCGACCTATCTTGAGATGTCGAAGAGACTTGCAGGAGTGAAAGCAGCACACGCTTTTGTTGTTTACTTGAAAAACGGCCTCTCTCTGTAGGTGCCAGGCGGGGAAGTGAAAGGGGCCAATCCGAACAAAATATTAATGCTTTGAAAGTCTCTGGGGCCAGCAACTGGGGCCAGCAATCGAATTCTAAACCTTACCGAATTCCTGCACACCAACATGCTCTACGACTTTGTCTTTGTTTCCTTCGCCGTTTTCCTTTGGCACCTCCTGTTTGCCCGCCGCTCACCTTGATCGCTTGCTCCAGCCTTTCCTGCTCGATCCTCTCCATCAACTTCTCAATCGGCTCCCCTAGCAACGGCTTCCCTCCAAGCCCCTCACTTTTGTCCCCAGGCGCTTTAAACAGCTCTCGCAACTGCCTTGCACTGGTCACTCTGGACCCCCCTCCACCATCCAACTGTGCGTAAACCCGCTCGCCAGTCGGCCCCGTGATTGGCATGCAGTCGCCCTCGATCTCGGCTGCGATGCGGGACAGCTTCTTGGCTGGGGGGGGAGATGTGGGACGGGCGCTCGTCGAAGGCGAGCCTGCAGAGGCAACAGAAGTATCGTTGACTTCTCCTTTTTGTTCCCCTCTTTCCTTATGTTTGTCAGAACTTGATTTTATATGCTCTAGGCAGTTGTGAACTGCAAGCCTGCTTGGGGGGCCGCCTGCTGGGTGTTTCACACAAAGATTTGAGACGATACAGCTTTGCTCAAACTGCCTCTGTAAGGATGCATCCAATCAAGTCACCACCAGGAAGAGAGGCCCACACTAACGCCGCAACAAGAGCCCCCACTTTTCACGGGGGCGCCATGAGGGGCCTCTCATGAGAGGCCCACGACCCTCAATGCATCAGGGATCCATCCGCTTCACCTGTATCCTCTGCAGGGGGGGGCCTCGGTGGAGACCATGCGCCATCCCCCCTTCCAGACGGGGGCCGCGGTGGTGACCACGCCCTCTCCTGTCTACCGCTCGTGCTTGGAACCTCATCTGGTGCAGGCTCATCGAATGTTGGCCGCGGGGGGGACCAGGCTCTAGCTTTTGGAGCCCCCGTCTGGGAAGGGCCTGGGGGTTCCTCCGTTCGGGGCTTCTTTGGGAGGCCTGCCGTGCAACAGAAAGTCCTCATCTTATTCTGGTTTGATCAAGATGGTCACCACAAGAAACATGTTCAGTGTGTTTGTCTGCCATCTGTTTCACTGGGGTGCCCCTCCCCGGTGCTGCATTGATCAGTTACCATGAGCCTCGCTTACTTTGAGCGTTGCAAGCTAGTTCTCCATTCTGTCTGTGCTGCTAATCAGCAGGACATCTGTGCAGAACGTTGAAGCAGGTTGCCAACGGTCCCATGCTTCCTTTCAATTGGTGGTGAATCCATCATAGCTCTCACAAGTTGTAGAGCCGACCCCACGATTCACGATTCATAAACTACTCGGCATAGTCTACTGTAGCAGGGCAGAGTTTCCTTACCATTCAGCACAACTGGGGGTTTACTCTCAGGTTGGCCGTCCGCTGCTCGCTTTTTGGATGTGTCCACCACCTCTGCAACAGCATATCAAATCATGCTCATGATAATCAACTGGGTTGAGCAACAGTTGGATCACCAGTCCCTTCTACTTACTCCAGGTGGTCCCTCAGAAATTGGCAAGAAAAGACAGGGCCATTTGGTTGTAAAGGTCAATTCTGGGGGACTACTAAAGTCGATTGGCATTCAATCCAATCAGAACCAAAAACATTTTCAAAACGCAAGCTGAATTGGCCCACTAAGCACGAGGAGGAGCTTTCTCAGAGAAAGCATGGATGTTTTTCCACAGAAGACTAATGGGCAAATTGCTGGAGAGGACCAAGTGCAGTTCTAAGACTAAAGTGAGATCTATTGCAAACACACCCTCAAATTCGTCCAGGTCCTCCGGAGGCTCGAAATCTTCCTCGTCAGGAAACTCTCCCTGGGCCATCCATTCCAGCTCGTCAAAGTCTGGTTCCTCCATCTTCCAAGCACACGCTGATCTACAGCAAAAGCCACCCGCTCCACTGCATAATATCTCTCTCTAAATCATCAAGAGCATGCAATGCAGCCCGTACACCATGCCAATAGGGGTTTGATAAGCTTCTTCGGCTTTGCTTCGAGTTCAAGTGAGACAGACGTTCAATACAAGCATTTCTTACACCACAACTTCGAGCTGGAGCCCCTGGATTATGGGCCCCCATGGGTCAAAATTTGAAGCTCAGCACCTAACCATTCGCGCCAGTTTTGCGCGATCCTGACCGTTCGATGACTACGATCGACGATAATGATTGAAGGGCTATGTTCCGAACCCAGCGGTTTAAGCCCTTCGTTGACGCAAGTTTTGCAGCTTGCTTCCCTGCACAGAGCTCTACATATGTAGCGTGGATTAGGGTTTGAGCTGTCCAGAAAAACTTTAGGAATGCAAATGATTTTCTCCAAGTTGCAAAGAGCGCCCTGTGCTTTCATTCTGGCCCTGGAATCATCCACTTGAAATCCATCCTGCGGCTCTCCTGTCCCTCTGCTCGTGCAAGTTGAATCGCTGCATTTGAAAGCTTGCAACGACGCCAGATTGGATACGTGCCAGGGGGCAGTGGCTAAGAAGGTTCAGGGCAATGCTGTGATGGGTCCTAAAAGGTGGCATGGCCTGCTGATATCCTGTAGATAATAGCGACGGCAGCATGACATCAGCAGCTCGGGCGCCAGGAGCGGGCACCGGTCAGAGCACTCTCACCCTTCTGATGCAGAAGAAGGAGAAGCTGGAAGATGAGCTGCGAGGGGTGGAGAAGCAGGTGTGAAAACATTCCACCGGCTATGACATTCTCTAAAAGCGTGGTGAACTTTCTAAGCACAGATGGATGATGATTTGATTGGCCAGATTGAAAGGTTGCAATCATGAAAACGTCCATCTCAGGCAGGTAAAGCTTGCCTACTAGAGACTTCAGTGCACATGCTTATGACGATCTTGGTGCACGTCTTGTAGCACGTATGGTTCAAGCTTTCATGAACGAACTTGGCGGACACCACAAACTTACCACCACCATGCGCCTTCCAGCTGGTGACATGACACTGCGTTCTGATTGTTTCCAAAGTATTGTTTCAAATCTATTCGAAACTTCCAAATTGTGCAAAAGACTAGTCCCAAGAAGTTTACCACCACCTCATATCCTCCAGACACACCACGAGAACATATAAGATTTCCAATTATGATATGCCCGAGTAGCTGCCTACTTGCTTCTTTTTCGCCAGGTGTATGACCTGGAGACTACCTACCTTGATACTTCAAGCTCGACCGGCAACGTACTCAAGGGGTTTGATGGCTTCCTGTCAAACTCCAAATCGGTCAGGTGAGCAGATGCTGCGGTGCTCCGGTACAACCAAAAATCCGTCACGCAGCTTCTTCTGGCTTGAATAGTTCACAGTAGGAGTTGAGGGAGAGCAGGGGGGGAAACTTAAAGCTTTCCACCACCCTAAAAAGTTGGTTGGTGACAAGCTTTCACCATCTTCATTTTGGAGCCGCATCGCAAATCTCAGTCTTGCTTGGTCGTCGATGATCGTCGATGACAGCATTCGGAGGGGAAAATGGCCTTGCGTTCAGTGCTGCTGCAATTGCATGTGCCCAGCCTTCGTTGGATCAAGGTGACACCTGCGACTTTCCTGCAGCAAGCGGTCAAGGGGCTTCAAAGTGGAGGACCGGTTGTTCTCGCTGTCGTCAATAACTTCTCCCGCAGTAAGAACCTGCGCAAAAGCCTGCCCCCAATCTAGTCCGATAAAGAACGTTTCGTCAGAAACTCTCCTAAAAACGGCCACATGCTTCATTGAGAACTACCGAAGGAGAACCAGTGGACTCGTCAGAGGACCCATCTTCCCAAAAAAGGGCATGCTCTGATGCAAGACCACTTATGTAAAAAATTATCATACCTCCGACAGCAATCTGCGCTCTTAGTAAATGTATCGCATCGGTACATCTCACTTACCCAGTTTCAGTAAGTACGCTTCTGTGAGGAAGAGCCCTCTGTAATCGAACTTCGTGCACATTTGCTGAGCCTTAGGGCCAAAGGACCATGAGCACTCACAAGGACTCAATTGAACCAATGGTATGACCACTCATTGCTCCCTTTCCGTTTGCAAAGGACAGGTGTTTTTCTGCTTTGAGAAATGAAAAATGAAGCACAAATGATCGCCCTGATTTGCTGGTTACAGGTACAAGAGCTTGAGGCCGCAAGAGAAGGTGAGGGCCGTTCTGCAAACGCCTGTGATTGCTGTTTTCCCGAACCTTGTGTATCGAGGAACCAGTTGATTGCCTCTAACTTGCGGACCTGCAGACGATCTGAACAGAGTGAATCCCAACGATCTCACTAAGACACAAGGAGAGGAAGCACCCTTCATATGCCGTTGGCATTGTCCTCTCTCTACAAACGAGAACTACCATCTCGCGAAGTTGGGTGTGAGGGTGACCTCGAAGTTACCCGTTCCTCTGCCTCGACCTGATCAGGTCCCTCCTTCCTCTGCAGAGAGTAAGCTCGAGCAGATAGAAAAGGGGCAGCGACCGAAAGGCTTATTGCCGGGGAGTGGAACGTGAGATCCCCTCCTCCTTTTTTGCTGCTCTTCTAGCGGGTGGTCCAAGCCAACCCCATTTCTAGCAATTATTCTCAAGAGTCTGACAGCTATGTTGAGCGAAACGTCGAGGGTCCGTGCAGATTAGTTTTACGGAGGCCTATCGTGCTTCTCTGCTTGTAATGAGCGCACCTGCAAGTTCTGCAGCTCGGATGCTCATGTGGGCGATTGAGGAAGCTCGTTCAGGCTGGTCGTTGAAGGTTTTTGCTGCATTTTTGTTCTCTACCGAAGAGCCGATTTCGCTGTTCATTCGTACTTCTCGCGAATAAGCAAGGGAAAGGCTGCGTGTTCCTTCTTTCACAATTCAGCTCTCCATTGGAGTGATCAAGGGACATCTCCGACGAACGGTAATCGTGCTTTCACTGGAGTCGTTGAGGTGCTTTCACTCTCCAGAACCGAGTCCCAAGCTGGGGACCGATCCTTTTTGGCAGATCGACGCCTGCGCTATCTTCAGCGTCTGAATATGCTGTTCCCGCTCTGAACCCGTCTGAACGCTGTTAATTCTGCCGGCTGCAGTGCCAAGGGCCGAAAACCGGGCCCCAAACCGGGGACGCACCACAACAAGCGTCCGAAGCACCAGATGTCCGCGCCCTCGCCGCAGCTGTCCGAAAGCGGGCCGCCGATCCCGTACGACGAGAACGACGTCGAGACGTACCTCCAATGAAGCCGCCTTGAAGGACGCAATGGTCATTTTTGTCGAGGAATTCTAGAAGGCCTGCTTCGGGCCGAGAGGCTAGTTGTTTGCAGTCCAGGCCATGTTCAGATTGTCTCGGTAACACTGATCGCAAGGATGATTACAATGTGGTCTGGTATTCAACCAGCACTCCGGTATCAAAAAATGGGGAGTGTCTCGGCTTTTGATTTGATGTAAGATCTTTAGTAGAATTCATCAAAGTGGAGACGCCATGGCCGTCATTATGAAGCCTCGGCTTCCCATGCTCTTCTCGCCTGACAGCCTGGGCTCGGCGACTCCGCGCAATAATCTAGATTGCATGAATGTATCGTACCTGCGGTCGACTTGTTATGCCGGAGATCAAGTTGGACATGCCAAGCCGGACAGAGCACGATTTGACGTTGAACGCATATCCGACACTTTTATGCAGTAAGTCCAAAGTCCACGTCGCGGTCGTTCTGTTCTGCCACGTACCGGCATGTGCCATCGCATGAGCTTTAAAGGTAATGAGGTCATGAAACGCTGCAAGCGTGGGCCTTACTTGTTCATGCCGCTGCTATAGCATTTGCACGATTAAGAAACTTGAAAGCTAGCAGAGCGAACATGTTCAATTTAATGTTGATTTGAGTCTGTACGTAATCGAGCTAGTACGTTTGTCTTGCATGATATAAATCATTGGCCGGGGACTGTGCACGCAATTGGCTATCGGGAGCGTGTAACACGTGCATGTATACTCACCATACCCCCAGCAAATGGCGCCCATTGCAGTCACATGCAATTATATAGACAAGAAGATCAGCAGAGCCGCTCACTCAATTTGACAACTTTCTCCTTGGCATTGAAGTAATCAATCGGTAATACAAGGTCGAGATTAGGTCAAGCATCTTGATCTCTCGTGACTGTAGGCTGCACCAGAAAGCTCGTACGCAATATACATTGGAGTGGGTCGGCCCCGTAGATTGTAACCTATCTCAGAGCGTATTCTAGGTGCGCTTGCTCTTCCTCGAATTCCCGCAATTTCTGCCCCTTCTTTGCCTTACCAAGGTCTACGAATACGCACGTTCCATCGTCCTTGACTAGAATATTCCGGGGCACGACGTCCCCATGTACAAACCCGGCGCTGTGAATCGCCTTCAGAGCCTCCCTAGCGCTCTTGGCAGTCTTCTCCGTGATTCGGACTGTGTCCAGCATTCTGCCGGGCACATACTCCGTTACCAAGAGTTGCTCCATTCCTTCGTTAATGGGACCCTCGAAGATCTTCCGAGGCAAGATGGTCCCCTGGAGCCGGCTGAGGTTAACGCGCGGCCTTCGTTAAGGATTTCTGGCATCCAATCTGGATCCCCCGCATCCACCACCTTCGTGGCGACAAGCGTATCGCCCAACCTGCCAGGAATGGTTGCAAGGTTTGAGCGGTTGGGGAACGTAGGGGGGGAAAACAACAAAAGCTTTGTCGTAAAGATGGAAGACAAATGAAGCCAGTGCGAGCTTCCCCATTCGGCTGAAGAAAGAATCACCATCAGAATGTCCGATACTCAAACGTTTACCTGACCCCCGACGAAAAGGAACGCTGCCCTGAACACTAAACGTTCGTGCCTTTCAGCAACGGAGCAACAGTAGATCTGCAAAGGCTTAATTTGAAAGACAGACAGCATGAGTAAGAAAGAATTCCTAGACGTCCGTCTCCAGGATAGACGAAATCAGCGTAACAACTCTTTTTCAGCAGGTAAACCCACCTCCCGTAGCAGACCTCCGAATTTGCTATTGCCAGCGGCCTCCTACCTTGAATTCGCCTTAGTAGCACGTCCCCTTCCGATGCACCCCCGTTCGCTCCTTTCAACCTTGACGCTGCCCCCTCCATTGTCCGGACGTTTACTCGCTTCATTCGTTTCCCCCGCAAAGCCTCCTCGTCATGCAATGCATCATTGCCTGCCACGGCAGCGCCTCCCCGACTCCGTGCACCAATCTTATGGCGCACCAAGATTTCGCCTCCCCCATCCCCATTGCTCGCTAACACGGCCCACTTCAGGCTGTCCGTCTTCTCAACCTTACCGGAAACCCCGCACCCTTTGGCAACCGCACTGAAAGTGCTGTCCCGTAGTTGCGGACCGGACCACACCTTGGACGCACCCAAGCGACTACGCCTATTCCCTGCCCCTGTACCGTCGTCCGTCCGTTTCTGTATCTTTCCTCCGTCATCCCCGGACCTTGGACTG
Source organism: Klebsormidium nitens (assembly GCA_000708835.1). NCBI lineage: Eukaryota > Viridiplantae > Streptophyta > Klebsormidiophyceae > Klebsormidiales > Klebsormidiaceae > Klebsormidium > Klebsormidium nitens. The sequence continues at coordinate 989 of DF237162.1, read as the reverse complement.
ACAGCAGCCTGCGGGCCATGCTCTGAAACCCCGCACTCTTGCAGCCCTTCCCCGTGCGCACCAGCATCTTTGAACGGGACCACGCCGCCTTCCCCAGAAGGTCTAATTCCCCGCTTCCTGACAGTTCCGTCCCCTTTGTGACCCCCCTTTCCCCCTCCTTCCCGCGCTCTGTTTGACGGGGGACCCTGTGCCCCCTTCTCCTGCTCCTGCCAACTTCGTTTGCGTTTCTCTTGCGCCCTCCGCACCTTCTCTGCTCTTCACTTGCTCTCAGTTTCTTCTGCCGCTGCTTCGCCTTTCTCTCCTTTTCCTCTTGTTCGTCCAGCGCTTTAAACGCTGTGGACAGGACAACCTGCAGAGTCGAAATAGCAAGTTGAAGTCCGTCATTACAAGATGCTCGCCTGATAGGCTGTCACGAGCTTCGATGTCGATGCATGCAACCAACCCCTAAAAATCGAGTAGTGAACTTCAGCGTTTGGTGCATGCATGGCCTTGGCTGCAAAGCTTTCGACAATTGGCCAGGGCAAGACCCCTTCTCAGCATGTAGACTTAACGAGTAGGTGAATGAGCAGATGCACAAGGGCCTTGCAAGTAGAAACAACAATCTACTCTTCAGAAACCAGCTGGCACTCGCACTCACAGCAATGGGTGCCGCGCGGCCACAATCCAGCAATAGAACAGAAAATGCGCCTACAATCCAGCAGAGGCATTGAGGTGACGGGTTCAACCACTCTTTGCATGCTGCTCAGGAACCTACACCCGGGTCAACAAGTTTTGTAACCAAACCCGGATGACGTGGCAACTCCAACGGGTTATGGTTACGAGAATAAATGGTTATCCATGAGACCTAACCCAAGGCTGAGCCAACTTTATATTAGTCGATATAAACCCTCAATGCGCCAGCATTAGCGCCAGTGTCAAGTGCCTTTAACACCTTTGCCTTCGCCGTAGTCCGTAGGGAGCTAGAGCATTCGAGCGCCTAGCGCCGGTTC